>OOFC01042885.1:0-23462 GCA_900323345.1 Pseudochromis fuscus
GGGCTTCCCCCCTTTTTTTTTTTTTTTTTTCTCCCCAAAAAACATTATGAATCTGGGTGTGGAATATATGTCAGCGCAGCAAAGAGTTTTCATAGCATATTTTGCCTCTTCTCGAAAAACAAAGGATGTTTTGTTGGAGCCATTTTCGGTGTCTGCATCAGTTATTCCAATCAGACTCCCATCTGTCCCAGCTTATGGTTCCCCCAGTGCCAAGCCACAGGAAATGAGGTATTCGTATCACCCGAGGGGGGTATGAAAAGGGGCATTTGTTTCACTGCTGTAGGTGACAAAGCAGCAGAAGAAAAAACAGGGAAGGTATGAAAGACCCACGAGGAAATGAGAGATGATACGAGTGTGAAAGACAGAGAGAGTAACTAAACACAGAGAGTGTGGTTTATTAGTGGTGCAAGATAAAGCTCACATAGCACCATCGTACTGCTGTTGTCTTTATAAACATGTCCAACTGCATGATAGCAATACATTAGTCTGCCTTGTTTATCTTTTTGGTTAATATTGAAGGCGTTTCTCCATGTCAAATAAAGGAAATTGTCCTCGCTCTGTGTGTTTTTAAAGAAAACTTTTGCAACCAAAGTCCAAGCGAGAACGGCCCCTTTAACATTTTAACCCGCACAATATGACGGAGTTATCCTGTCTGACACATAAAGTGTTCGCCGAGCCACAAATTGAACCACAGGTTGGCACGAAACCCACAACATGAAACATATGAGTGAACAATAAGTCACATTCACAGTTTGTCTAACATGCAGTAAGCAGCCAGAGGACAGAGAAGAGAAGGGGAACTTGCACAATAGGGCATTATTTCCATCAAATCCTATGTGGTTTCATGAGAATAAGTAACTAAATCCCGCAGACTTTTTCCATTAAACTGTTAAAGTTTTGGAAGTGCTACAGTTGGGAACGAAAACACTGTGATAATGTTGTATGCTGAAGTAAATAGGTGATGAGATTACACAGCATCTTTGAACCTTGGGGTTTTTTAAGGCTAACACTGTTTGCATGCTGACCACTACGAGCACCGCAAACCAGATGATTTGACAACATGTTTGACATCTTTATGATTATTTTTATTGCCTGTTGCCCGGTGACAGTCGCTAGAAACAACTTGAAGGTACCTCCCATGGATGGTGGCGGTCTGGCCAAAGCAAATACGTGTAATGTGTTGAATTTACTCTCAGTTGCTGGCTGAACATGATCTGAAATTGGGTAAAATTAGTCATCTGCATGTGAGTGTGTTTCATCTGGCCACCTCTGGACAGAAACCTGGAGGGAGAAGAACTCACATTTGTTACCAGTAAGAGTTTTGGCTGTTTACTGGACTCTGTGTGGCGCCGGCCAAATGTTTATTACACAATAGTTGTTGAATTTTATTACAACTCATTCAGTCCTGTATTCCACTGTAACGTGAGTGAATCCCACGTTACCATTGTGCTTTCATCTCAGAGTCGCACCGATCGCAGTGGACTGTCGGTAACTCAGTACGGGTTTCACAGATTCTCCGTGTGGGAGGTGGAGGGAGGTTAGTTTAATGATGGTCATTACGCCGGCCTTGGGCTGGGGTGCTGTGTTTATTTGCTGGCTAGAGCTCCACATCCCCTGGTCTGTCTCTGGTAGCGCCGGGCCTGATGCTGACTGACTCTGATTTATTGGCTCCTGCAGCACACTGCACCCTGGCATCAGTCCACTCAAAGGCGGTATCTGATCAGACCTCCCTTTTGGCTGGCCGGTTTGCCGTCTAGCCGACTTCACTCAATCGGTGATTGACTATCTGGTTGGTATGACGACAGAGAGAGACAGAGGACCTTTGCTTTCTTTTTCTCTCTGATTCCTTGCCAACCAAAAGAGGTGAATATTTATTGTTTAATAAGATCGTTTGTATGTTCGAGGTGGAAAATCCTGCCAGGGTTGTCTTTTTGTTTTTTTTTTGCAGCCACCCACCTTATTAACTTAGTCCTGCTTGGCACCGCTTTGCCCCGGTCTGCTGAGGAGAGACGCCCTGGATGCTGGCTGACTTGGCACACAATCCACCCATAGCAGAGAATTACATTTAGCTGCTCCAGTCTCCTTCCAGGATAATGTCAATACCACCCTGATGGCCTGGATGGGGTCCTCTATTTACAGTCTGTCTTGCTGTGAGCCTGATTTGAAGGAGAATGAAAGAATTTGCCCCAGTTTAGACGTTATGGGACGAACCACTTCATCTCAGTGGTTTGAGGACAGAGGGAAAGAAAGAAATAAAGACCCACAAAGAAGAGAAGAATTTATATTGCACAAGTGAACAATTGCCAGTTTTCCTTTCAGTTTTATGTGCATTAGGTTCCATTTTAAGGTTTTATATGTCTGTATTTTATACTTATTGTATGTGCACGCCAAGATTGAGCTGTAAAGACGGGATTATCCGGGACAGCTGATTGGCATGTGGTCTGTGATTAAAGTGGCTTCTACTTAACGTCAGACTGTATAAAACGATTTAGCCATAAGCTCACTTCCTACATCTGACGCGCATGATGCCGTACGCTCAGTAGTCAGACACTGAGACATTACACAAGCTCAGTTATGTTCAGAGGTTTTATTTGTTTTAGAATTACTTTTGCTAAATGACATGTCATTACGGCTGATCGCCAACAATATTAGCTTTGCCGCAAATCATCTCAGTTCAGAAAGACATTTATTTTTATTTAAACAGCAATAAACAAGTATCCCCTCTGGGGTTTGTGTGGTAGACCACAGTATAAGTTCTTGTGCTATACAGCTTTATCCTCTGTCAGCCAGAAGGGTCGTCGTAACATACATCACCATGATATTTACTGGTTTACTGTAGGATCTGTAACCATTCCTGTAACTCAGTTTGAAGTCTGCAATTCAAATTTTTAACGAGATGAGTTTATGAGGACAGTCCTGCCAACACTGTCTTCTGTTTGTCTCACTCTCTGTTTTTGATAAGATACAGTTACATGAGTATTTGGTGAGATACTCGTTTATTTGATGGATTCACTGGCTGCAAATTTGGATGTTACATTCAATAAGAGAGGATCATCCTTTGTCCTGTCTCCATTTTCTTTATTTGTGTCTAATACTCCATCAGCTGTTCCCTTTTCTCTTCCTTTCATCTTTAACGTTCTGCTGTAGTTTTTGTTACTTTGTTTCTTCAGTTACCGTATTCTCCGCACTATAAGGTGCATCGGATTATAAGGCGCACCTTCAATAAATGGCCTATTTTAAAACTGTTTTCATATATAAGGTGCACCACATTATAAGGCGCATAGAATAGAAACTACTGTAGTGGCTGGGGTTGTGTTATCATCCATCTAAATGAAGCTTCAATCACAATATACGCCCCCTGACTATGGTAGCTATAATTAACCAATATTGATCCATATATAAGGTGCATCAGATTATAAGGAGCACTGTCGGATTTTGAGAAAATTAAACGCTTTTAGGTGCAACTTATAGTGCAGAAAATACAGTATTTTAAAGGTATGAAAATGTTTCAAACTGGAGATATTACTTGACAGCAAAACCATTTTTTTCACACTAAACACTTTCAACACTATTGATTCCACTAAGGATTATTTCCTTTGTCATTTTCGTTTCTCACTCCAAGATTGGATAAGAGAGCAACAGGCCCAGGTGTTACTAGAGTAATATATAAGATTTTTACTGAAAGAGGTCATATTCCAGGCAGATGACCTTTGACCTATGACCAGCACACTGACACACACACACACACACATACATGGCCGCAGACACCTGACCTGGAGCCCCGGCAACTGTGAACTTCTGATCAGACTGTCTGCAGCCGTTTTCCATGCCTGCCCGGTGCTGCCCTTCCTCGCAGGTCAGCGGAGAGCCGGCTGCTCTGAACTGCTTTAACCTTTGAACCCTGTGGATTCCTGCATGAAGACAACCCTCAGGCCACAGCCTCACCACCGGTTTATTTTGCAGTTTCTAAATTTACCCGACTCTTCACTATGAATGAAAAGAAACCACAAGAAACTCAGGAGAATTTTGAACATTTTCATAATTCACTGTTATTTGCTTTCTGGATTAATTTTACATCTATTTTCATAATGATCGATAATAGTGAAAACTAATTGTCCCCTTTTTGTTTGTCAGTTACCCTTTGACTCATTGGCTCTGAACTTGTCCATGTCAATTAAGAGTAGAGTTTCTTAAAGTTACAAGATCAGCACATTGTTACACACAAAGTAAAAAGTAGATTTTATTTTTGTTGTCTTAAGATCTCAATGAAACTTCCTTCCCCTTCAACTTTGAACTCTGGTTTACAGTATCATTTATTTCCTTTATTCTTCACCATTTGTCGTGGATGAAATGGCAGCCATTTTCCTTTTATTACTATTAATGGCAGTTAATGAGCGATCCACGGGCCGGGAGGCCACTTCAAAGGCATCGACATGGCCACAGAAGAGTTAATCTCCTTTAGATTGAGCCCTGAGAACAGTAGGACGTTTCAATATTGAGGAAAACCCCTGGGGCTTAAACTCCTTTTTGTGGCTGTTTTTCATTCGGTTTTACTTTGGTTCGCCCTCTAAAGCCTCCTCTCTGTGATAGGAGGCCAGGCATTGACCTGGAGGAAAGACTGAGAGAGAAAAAGAAGAAGAAAAACAAAGCAGAGTTTCTGACCTGAGGGTCAGGCCCTAATAATCCTTCATATATTGACATCCTCCAGGTTTGTAACAGTGGAAAATCTTCAATGCTGTGTAGAGAAATAGATCAGGGAAGAATTTTGGTTGACTGCTCATTAAGTGCAGGAATGCTGATGTCTCGCTCGGTCCATTTCTGAAGTTTTTTCAAAACCCTGTTTGGTTTGTGTGTTTGCCCCAGAAATTCAACCCCCACCAAGGGTCTGGCCTGTTCTTGCTTATTCTGCTCTCTGCTTCGTTTCCATATCTCTGTTTTCCGCTCCCACTCCTCCTCCGGCTTCCTCCTCTTCTCAACATAAACTTGTTTTGCTTTCTCTCCCACTGATCTCCGGTTCCTTTCCCACCGCCTTGTCTTCCCGCCTCCTAATCGCCATTCCTCTCACTCTTTTCACACTTTCTCTCTAAAACCAACTGTCACATTTCAGTTTCTGTGAAAAGCATTTAACCTCTTCTTCCATTTTATTTATTTTCCTTCTAACTACATAAATATCTCTTGTCTGCTTGCCCACCTGTTTGTCTGTCCCTCTGTCTCCCCCCGTGCCATCTGGTAATGTGTTTGGAGGTGTGCTCTGCTCTCCATCCATCAGAAAGTCAAACCCCAGCTGTCATCTCCCCGGTGACCGCCCAAGTTACCACGGATGCTATCTGTTCAGGAGGGAGGAAGGGCATCTGTTTCACACAGGAGCTACTTAACAAGTCCATCAGAGCGGACGCTTAATTTACAACTTAATAAATGGACCTTTGATTTCTTCGTTTTGACTCCATGTCCGACCAAAAGGTGTAAAACTGCATTGTAATTGCTTTTACTGCTTTAGCTGCTTATATTAGTACTGGTTTTATTGTAGGATTAAAATAAACAACTATATTTAAAAAAAACATCTATATTTAAAAAAAGTTTCATATTTGGTTAATTGTCCTGAAGCATCTGCTGTTGCCTGGCAACGGGTCACAGCAACAAAATAGTGTGACATGTAACTCTTACTGCTGTAAAATGGCATATTTCCATTTTTACCCTTTTTTGGAAAGTTAAAATAAACAAAATACATGTTAATAATGCATCTTAAAGACATTGGTCGGTGGTTTTAAGGCAAAGTCTGTCTTCCCTGTTTCCAAACATTATGCTAAACTAAGCTAAATGTACAATATTTGCTGGTTACAACTTTGTAAATCTGTCAATTTGCTTCCCCTTCACTTTTATATCATTTGTAAATGGAGTAAGTTCTGCTTTTAGACCGGTGGTTTCACAAAATAAACAATGAAAAGATATCACTGTAGTTTCTAAAACAGTTGTTAAATGTCTTTTTCAGCTCAGACGACGGCAAAGTTTAAAAAAACCCAGATGGAGTACTGTAAATTAGGCAGCTCTTTGGCTGAAACCCTTATTATTATACATGGAAATGAAAAGATGGCAGTCACTAAGCACATGGTAAATGTAGGACTCAGCAGCAGCAACAGTAGTAGTAAAAGTCAGACTATCTCAAACTTTGCTTTGCCAGTGTTTTTACGAGTCCTATTTTACTAGTCCTTGGTCAGCATCAGAAAACGCTGGATAATCTAGTGTTACTCAAAACAATTTCTGCCCCCAGGACGTGATTTATTACGTCCTGGTGGCAGGATCGTCTAGACTAAAGAGATGTGACTCCTGTGGCAAATTACTTTACCATGAGCATCTGGATCAGGCTTTATCCCTACTTAGCATGTTGTGGTCCCTCAATTCTTAGTCATGCCATCAGCAAATGCAAACAACTAACCACCAACACAGATGACCACAAGCACCCGTCATTACACGCTTTGAAAGGTCACTAAGGATATCATTAGTGCAACCACACAGTTGGATCCCGGTTTGTTGAACAACTTTGTGCAGTGTGCTGGGGTACTTCACACACTGTCTCACGACCACTTCCTGAGAGTACATGAATTCAGGATTGATGCATCTTTGGATTTTAGTTGTAAGTAGTTTTGCAAATTATTCCTGGATGACAAAAAAAATGTAGAGTTTTTCATGTTAGCTTGTCGAGCAGCTGCAGACGTCAGCCCTACTGCATGTTTATGTGTGTGTTTGTGCATGTGTGAGCGCAGCCAGTCATCTCTAGATGTGGTTTAGCCATTTCCTCGGAGGGAAACTTTGCGGCTAACCTGTCAGGCCAGTCAAGCGCTCCATAAGCTGTGATGACTCTTACATCTGTCAGACGGGGTCAAAGTTCGCTGCGGGCTCTCCACCAGTAAGAATGAGAGCTGACTGATAGAGGCGGACGGTGGCGGGGACCAGCACTGGATATCTGCCAGAAAACAGAGAAAGGAGGACTCTACACATCCTGTCCTCCACAATGAACGAAAACAAAATGCATCTCCTTATGTTTAGGCCCCTCCCGCTTCTTTTCCTCCTTTCATTTCTACAAAATACCTCCATCCATCACTGGGGGAGGCTTCGTATCAAAGCTTCTTTTGTTTATTCTGAAAGCAGAGACCGTGCAGGTCCTGGGCAGCTCACAAAATAACTCATAACTGTGTGTATTTGTTGAGGGATTTTACTGAAATATGTTTGGGAGGTCTGGGTGAGTAGTGAGTTTGTTTGTTCTGTCTTTTTGTCCCCGTCAGACCCAATGTGTGTGGCTCTCGCTTCCATTCATACTGCTGCCCAGGCTGGAAGACTCTGCCGGGGGGGAACCAGTGTATCGTCCGTAAGTCCCTCCATCCTTAAATCCTCCTGGGTAGATTACTACAAAGCTCACTGGAGATGATAACAAATAGATGTGGGATGATTCTGTTTGTGTTGTTATGTGTGGATGAAGACATGGAAAATAAGGGAACTAATTAAATTCACTCTCCTCTGCTGCTCTTACTTCCTCAATGCAGCAATTTGCAGGAATTCATGTGGCGACGGCTTCTGCTCCCGACCCAACATGTGTACCTGCTCGAATGGTCAGCTCTCTCCCAGCTGTGGAGCCGGAGCAGGAGGTCAGTAGTGTCACATACACACACACAGTAACTGAAAGTGGTACATCAAACCCCATTATGAGGTCGTAGCAGAAAAAAATATATATTATTATGCGTAAGTAGTGGAATAGATATTTGGCTGGATTTGATCCATTATATTAATTTGACAGTCTTTACAAATTGAAAGCACTTTAGAGTTCAGTCTCTTACGTAAAGACTTTTAGACACGTTTTTGGACCAAACCACCAACAGTACTGCTAAGATAATTATTATTCACTATATTTACTCAGTTGGTTTGTAATAATCATTTTGCTAATTGATTGATTATTTTAGAAAAATTTCAAGTTTCAAGTCTTATCTTCTGAAATTACCGTATTTTCCGGACTTTAAGCCTCTACTTTTTTCCGACGCTTTGAACTTAAACACCACTGTTTCTCATATATCGGCAACATGAAGCTCGTTGGCTTTTTACAAGCTAGCAAGCTCCGTGCCGCCGATACATTTAGCCTCGTCACATCAGACCCGGTCAGAGTGGACCACATGAAACTGTTCGAATAAGTTCAATAGTGGCTTATAGACAGGTGCGCTCAATAGTCCAGAAAATACGGTAAGTGAGTTAAAATGAGTGATGTGGAGATTAAATTCAATATATTCAAGTGTGAGTGTTGATATATGTTTAGAAAAATCCACTCCTCATATACTCTCTAGCAGAGAGTTGAGTTTAAAGGTCTCGAAGGCTACAGCCAGCAGCAGTCTGCTAGCTTAGTATGGAAACAGGAGTTAGTCTGTTAGTCTACCAGCACCATTTAATTAGCTGGATGCTATACATTTCTAAACACTTCTAAAATGACAAATCACTCTTTTCACACTTCAGATTTTGTACAGATTGAACAAACTGAAAACATTTTTACTTTGATGAGGAATAGCTCTTTTGAAATGCAGAGTGATCATACAAAATCCCCAAACCCAAGACGCTTATTTTTCTCATTTGAATTGTGCAAACTACTGAAACAGCAGGGTAGTGGTTGGAAAGGCTTTTCTTCAGCTGATGGATCGAAGCTTTGTGTATGTTTCCTCACTGTACACTAGCAGAATAATCCACTATCCCTCTTTAAATGGTAAGTATATTAATAGTTTGCTGAGACTTTGAGTTTTCCTTCACGTTACCGTGAGATCCCCCTAAGTGGCTCAAACTACTGATGGCCGGTTACACTCATCAGGTTTACTTCCTGCTCCTCTAATTGCCACATTTAATGGTCCCACCTTTCTCTTAAGGGAGACAGAATAGCACTCTAGCCAGTGTAATAGTAGTGTTCAGAGTCCCAGGCCTGCGCCACAGCCTGCAGGTCACAGGGTTTGTCAGGATTAAAGTAAAGAGTCTGGCTGCCCCTGCTCAGTCTGCTGGGCTTAGTTACAGACCACTCAGGATACGTGTGTGTGTGTATGTGTCTGGATTGGAGCAAAGTGTCTCATGCACATACACAGTGTGTGAAATTTGTCTTAGTGAGATTACTGCAGTGTGCGCAGGGTTTAAATATGTAGTTAATATGTGCGGGACATGCCAGAAACATTGTTGTTAAGGGCCACTTTGGGAGCGTCCACATTGTGTGTCGATGTGCGTATTAAGTGGCGTGCAATGTGTTCAGCTTCACTGCTTTAGTAGGCCAAAGTCAGCTCGTCAGTCACGCCTGGCCCCTGCCAGACCCTTTGCACATGCTCACATTCCTTTAAGCCCACTAACACCCACATTTTCACTTGCACTGAGCTGTGCACACACACAGATACATATGGACACTCACACGTCCATTGAAACAGACAGACAGACAATAACGTACACACACTGAGTATCATTTGGCTGTGACCCAGAGGTGTAAAACAGGATCCACTCCAGCCATAAGTAAGACTAAGGAGGACAGGGTGGAGAAAAACTGCCTGTGACCTGTATGGCAGGACACGCACAGATGTCCTGCAGAGTCAGTGCTTTAGTGCTTAGAGCTATGAAGTCATGTTCCTCAGAGACACGAATGGGCCTAGAAAGCAGAGTGATAAGTTAAAGTCAGAGCTTTGCAGAGTGGGACCAAATTTTGCGATTCTCAGCTTTCCTTGGCTGAAATCCTCACGGTGCCTTTTCTACAGGTTTGCAGAGCAGAAGAAGAAGCTACTGAGATCCTATGTAATCAATTTATTCAGGGAAAACCTTATTTTTCTATGATTAACAGATGTGGAAGTTGTTAAAAAGGTCTCACTGTGAAATGCCTTCCTCTGGCGTTTCCTAATAAAAGTCCGAAAACAAACAGATTTATCACCCAAGTCCCATAAAATGCTGTAACCTTGGATATCATGTTAGCTGGTAGTTTGTATCCAGTAACAGGAAGTAACAATCTTTTAAACCTTAAAAAGTATTTGTTGCTTACAGTTTAACTATTTCTGAACTCCCCCTGTGTTGTAGTGGGATGTGTTAAATTGTCTCCATTGATATTTGGTTATAAAGTCTTTTTTAATCTGAATTCCCTCAGAGCCAAACTCACTGTTTTAGGCATTTTAACAAATTACCAAGTTAAGGATTGTTTTCACAACACTATCAGTCTCAGAGGGGTTCGACTTTGCCAAGAGAAGGCAAACACTCTCATTGTAGATCTTGTCTCCCCAAATGTGCTAACTCCCAAAATTCTGCTTTTGGCGAGAGTCCACTATTTAACAGGATAATTCAGTGCAGTTGGAGACAAATTGCAGCTCTATGGTGATCCATTTTGAAACACCACTTTCCTCTGCCTTAATTACACAGCCTGCTTCTAGCACCCTGGTCTGCTGGGTTATAGATAGCATCTTGATGTCTCACGTCTTGCCTGTGGAATGCAGAGGTTTGAATAAATCAGCAACACATTTGTTACTTTCTTCATGTCATCCACGTGTTTGCGATTACTGTTGTGTCCACACAGATGGTCGTCTATGATTTTTTTTAATGACTCTTCCTGGAATCTTCTCTTTGTGCCAATGAACAATACAAGCATGTGTTTCTGTGGAAAGGCCTGGCAGACTTCTGGATGTGTACACACTTCCAGAAATAGAAAAGTGAAATTGTTGCTTTGTAGCTGCGTGAGTCACATTTACTGATAACCTGGAGATGTCCTGTCACTTCCCAGACGAGAAGGGTTCACGGTGTCAGCCACCCTTGTAATAAAGCCACAGTTTAGGGAAGAGCAGCTGTGCTGAGGATTGTATAGGGTTGTCTTTATAACCTTGTCTTCCCATAACCATAATTACAAAATCATTACCAGGGATGTTCTCGCCCTAATGCTGAGAAACAGCTGTCGTTGGACTGACAGGCTTCCATTGGTGATTGACTAGGAGCAGTAGTGAACCCTGGGAAAGCGGAGAGCGGCCTTTTTAATTAGAAACCACGCTGCTTCGACATCAACCATCTTGACCGCAAGATAGGGAGACAGCTTAATCAAATACAGCTCGGATTTAGTTAGAAAATTGATGATTTGTGTGCTGTAATTGTATTAACTGCAGTGCAAACAAGGTGAAGCACTGTGAGAGATGTGAGAGATCTTTACACTTGGATCCCAACCTGCTTTACAGCATCTTATGCAGATTTCCGTTTCCCTCTTCATCACCCATCCATGCTGAAGCTGGGGCTGACTTGTCACTGGTCCCTGGGGTGTGTGTGTGTGTGTGTAAATCAGGACAAAACTAAGCTATAAAGCTCTTCAGTTTTCCATCAGACACACATACACTCACACACAAGCTGGGACTTCCTGTGTTTCGCAGCCTCTCGTAAAAAACACCCAGATGTGAGCAGCTCACCGACGACACCACCAGAATACAGAGGTGCATTGTGCTGCCACTACGCTAGACCCAACTCCTTTTGCTAAATGTCTGGGAGACACACACACACACACACACACACATGCACATCCCCCCATCCTGTTGCTCCGCATGTGCAGCTTTCCAGGCACGGGTCATTGGCGCAAACCATCCCTCTCCACCTGCAGGAGATGAAGTGCCATGAGGAGGGGGGCAAGAGGAGATGTTGTGCAGTGAGATCATCTCCTTTTGTTTCCAAGTGAGCTTGTTTCCTTCCTTCTCCAAACGAGCTTCTGTTAAAGAGAAAGCACATGACCAGTGTCTCTTTATCTTTCCAATCACTGGTCTCATACTCTCCCATTCCCAAAGGTAGGGACTGTAACTGCACTGTGAAACTCTTAACTGCAAAGTCTCTCTCCCCCTAGCCAAAAATGTCCCCCCCCTCCTCCCTTGACCTATTTAAAAATCTGTATTTTGTGGGGAGGGGGAGTTGTTGAAAAATGGATGAGTTCACCCAAGTTGCCCCCAGCTTTGCGGGAGTCCCACACTGGAACCGTTTCCTCCATAGTTTTTTTTTTTTTTTTCCGTGGTAGGAAAAACTGTAATCAATCTCACTGCAATCGTTATTCATGTTTCACATCACGGCTCCTATTGTTGGCCTTCGGTGAAGAAAGTGAGTCAAACGTGTGCAGCGTTAACCACATGTCTTGAATGAAACTGATGAGGGGGAAACCTGAGAGGAAAACCTGGCCCATCTCCTGTGAGAGTGAATTAGAGAGACAGCACACTACCACACTAACCTGTAAACCCAGGCTGCCCCAGAGTCCCAAAGTATTTGCTTTAATTTATCACCACATGCTGCCATAAGGCACAATCCAGACAAAAGTAGCTCCTGCCAGATCTGTACACGGACATTGCCAAGTGTTGCACATGTGAAAGTTAACTGGGACTCCTTACTCTTCTAGATACATTAAGTATTGATAGAAATTCAAGCCTTGTTGAACATTTCAGTGAATTACACCCCTGTCTTGCATTCACGAAGACTACACATGGTCCACATCCAAGATCCAAGCTATGGTGCTTTGACTCATGTAGCTACAATCTGTCTTGTTCCAGTAAGGCAAGCGTAGGCGATCACAATGAAAAGCCACCTCAGAGTGTATTCACTCATTATGACCCACACAAGTCGTATTTAGTGTGTTTGGGTACAGTCAAATTAAGTGGGCGGATTATAGTGGCTGAAATACCTCCTGTTGGCAAGTGTGCAAACTCAGAAAGTCTCATTAGACAAACTCAGCTACGGGGAAGCTCAGTCATTTCCCCTCTGCTGCACAGCTCTGCATGCCAGAAATGTTAAAAGGAGAAAGAGACATAAACAGGCAGATGGAGAGAGAGAGAGAGAGGTAGAGAGGGAGGAAATTAATGTTGAACTTGCGATTAAGATATAGACAGAAGAGCATGAAAGCCACTGAGGTTACAGGGAAACGTGGAGGAAGGAAGAAAAGCAAAAGCACAAGGAGGCTAAAGGACAATAAAATATCCTTTTGAGCCACGATGAAAGAGGATGCGAGGAAGCTGTAATGGAGTACAGTGCTCTAACATCCAGCGCTGTAGGTGTCTTTTCTTCTGTCATGTCTGGTTAAAAGCTGGCTCAGCAGAAAGCGGCCTGTCTGCCGGGAAGACCAATTAGCTTGGTCTCATGGAAGCTGCACCTACATGTTTGTCAGATTGACCCTCTCACTCTCCGCCAGCAAAGATTATAGCAGCTGCACCACTGAAGCACTTAGGGTCGATTTACTTCTTTTCCTTCTCGCTTACCTTTTTCCAGTATTCACTCAATTATGCTTGGATTTTTCTTTTTTGGCCCAGTTCTTTTCTCCTTTCAGCAAATTCCTGACTGACTGACTGACTGACTGTAGCGTACAGCTGGCTCGACTTATTGCCCAACCTCAGTCTGCTTGATTAGCTTTTGTTTTGTGGCCTGGGGGGCTTTTCCGTCGAGCCTTGTCTGTCGATCTAAAGCCTCCAAAGAAACATCTTGCAAACTCCACCCGGAAGTGGAAAGAGCTTCTTAATGTGTTGAACCCACCTTATTTATTTTATTTTTCCTCTCTCCTACAGTTCAGTCCTGTAATGTCAGGTGTATGAATGGAGGCAGTTGCGCAGAGGACTCCTGCTCCTGCCCGAAGGGATACACGGGCAGCCACTGTGGACAACGTGAGTGCAAGCTGCTGCAGAGTCAGCACATCTCAGTGTAAACGTTTGTGGGGTGGTGCACTGTGTTTGTATGCATGTATGTGTCACCTGCTATAATATATACTGTAGTTAAAAGGCCAATGGCGATAGTAACAAGATGGGCAAACATTAAAATTGTAAGATTACACCAACTGTTCAGAATCAATCAGAAATACTGTATACATAAAGTGTTTTGTTACATTACCATTGCAGTATCTTAAAGAATGATGTCATCAGTAAAAATCCTCTGTGATAGATTGATGATTAAACATATATACAACAAAGAATGTGGTTACCCTATTTCAAACTTTGTGCGTCTATGAGAAAGACAGAGTGTGTCAGGCGTGTAATTCCCAGTGAATCACTCTCTTTTTTCCCCGTGTCTCCTTTAGCCGTGTGTGAGAATGGCTGCCAGAACGGTGGGCGCTGCATCGGGCCCAACAGATGTGCCTGTGTCTACGGTTTCACTGGCCCGCAGTGCGAGAGAGGTGAGAGCTCATCTTCCTTCTCCTGTTTATACTGTGTGTCATGGTTCTGCACAATGTGTCTCTTTGAGCTCAGTTCGTGTAGATATGCTGGAAAGATGTCTGGTCCTTGTCCTTGCTTGGGACTTTAGGGGGAAAACCCAACAGTGTGGAGGGAAGTGTTTTTTCTACACAGGTCACACATGGGGTTTCCAGCTTCAGTGCAGATATATTTGGCTCTTCTTTAAACCGCTTTAGATTTGCAGACCCTGGTTCTGCTTTGACTTGCCACATTTTCTATAAATGAGTACACACATGATGATTTTAGGTGAAACTTGTTCACAACTATGTGATCATCTGACTGCTGCAAGAAATATATAAATGAAGCTCCAATTGAGTGTCTTCTTACTAATACGAGGGATTTTCATACTTGAGGGTTAACCCAGCGAAGGATCTGATGATCCAGATCACCAAGCAGTCAGACTGTAGGAGAGGTGTACAGTGGTGTGACCATAGACTGTATATAGAAATGGATGAAGCAAGTGGCTCAAAAATGTGGCCATTGCAGAAGTGCAAAAAAGCTGCAGTACACCCGATGGCCACTGGAGGCTGGCTTCAAAAAGTCTGGCTCCCATTGACTCCAATTCAAAAATTATCTTTTTCAATCATGAAATACTCAGTATTTTTTTCATAAGTCATTTTGATGTCATCAGCCAAACTTAATTCTTCTTATCAGTGATCTGGTCGTCCATCTGCAAAAAAAATCATAATTAAGATTTTAAGCTTGAGGAAAAAGAATATTTAGGGGCGTGGCTAACAGGATCGACAAACCTGGTTCCCAATGAGAGCAGCTCTGAAGTCGAGTCTCACATACATTGGGCAGTGAGCTCAGGTTCAAGGGTTAGACCCGCCCCCTCACTCCTTCCTTCATATCCAAATAAGGTCACTTCTGGCTCCAAACAACCAACATGGCGATGTGAAACTACCAACCTCTTTGCTTCAAAACAAGAGTCCACAAACCAATGGGTGACCTCACACTTACTTCGTCCACTTCTATACACAGTCTATGGGTGTGACACTGCCTTATATCAACACACTCCCAACTGGCACATACTCTAATTTTAGGACAGATATCCAACCAGGAAGGCTTTGATGTTCCCTTGTAGCTGGGTCGTTGCTATCAGTCCAGACTCACTCCCAAATGAAATCATTCCTTCAACGTTTGTTGAGAATTTCAGAGTTTGGAGTTGGATGACTTCATACACTGAGCTCAGACAGACAGACAGACAGTCAGTGGGTGTTTGTCTCCGGTGCTTTGAACAGTAGCCTGTGGTATGTGTGCGGTGGGAAGAGATGGCAAGCTGGTGGAAGTAGGTGGTACAGTCCCCTGGCTATGCTTCATTTCCGCTCACCTCAGTTCACCTTGTTAAAAAAAAGACGAAGAATCTTACCTTTGACTGACCTTTACCATCCACCTCGCCGCTCTCTCACTCTCTACCCGCCTTGCTGATGCCTACACTAAGGTAAAAAAAAAAAGATCTTAAGCTGTGATTGCACCTAATTCATCTCAGCCTTTCTCCTGCATTCCTCACTACAGATGTGGATGTAGTCTAAAAACAGCCACAGACACACACTTATCTTCTGTCCATCCTTTCCCAGTGTCTCTATTGTTTTTATTGCTATCTATTCATCTTCAGCTACCACTTAATCATATTTTGTAACTATTCTATTCTACTTCTCACTCCTCATCGCTCATGAAACTCTTGGGTCTTGTTTTCTTGTGAAATACAGCATTCGGGTGGCTGAGTTTGTTAGGGGGAGCCTTAAAAACATCTGGCAATAAATACCCTCCTCCTCCTCCGCCTCCTCCCCACAACATCCCCACAGGACTGACAAAATAGAGTTTCTTTGTGGACTGGTTGTGGACATTTCCTGATGAGAAGTGGGACAAGGTAGAGAAGCAGAGACAGAGAGAAAAGGGGGGATGGAGGGGAGGGTGATGGGAGGGCCAAGGTGAAAATGAAAATGGACTCCCCAGCTGTGTACACAAAGCCTGTTGGAGGGGAGTACAAACACTCTCCATGTTGGAGGAGTGTGGAGACCAAAGAACTGAGAGGAAAGTCCTTTTAAATCTTTGTTTGTGTGTTTATCCTTTTAAGACAGGTGATTGGCTAGATTTGTAAAAGTCACTACATAATCCACAAGTAAACAAACGATGGTCATGGAAATTGAAGGTTGGACATCACCAATTCATTCAGCTACAGTATATTTATTTCACTGTGGCACAAGCAAATAGGTCACAGGAGACATTTATCCTGAAGAAATTACCATATTTAAACAACAAATAGTCTCAGATATATTCAATAAATCTGATAAATGACCAGTAAATTTCCTTGGCTGGAAAAGGCTGCAGCGTCCCTGGTGTGCCCTTTGGTGCTCTTGCTGTGTGTTGTGGTTTTAGAGTTTGTGCAACTGAGACCATGAGTCAGTGGATTTACTGTGTGATTCAGTGAGAAGACTCCTGATGAACTGTGATTATGGAGGCAGCGAAAGTCGATCGGTTTTTTGTGAACCGGGTGTGCGGGATGGAGTCATGGGAAACCCCTGCGCGTGTGGGCAGCGTGCGCGCATTCAGCCGTGTGTAAACAGGGTATGTGTGTGTGGGGCTTTCTGACTTTGGCTATGTTAGCATGAAATAGAGCTGGTCACTCCATTTGATTTTAAATAGTTTTAAAGTGACCAAGACGTTGTAATTTAGCAGCTACATGTATGTGTCATGTTTGTTGCATGGAAATCTGCTCTTATCAGGAAGTTAGTAAGTTGGTCCAAGACTGATAATTTGTAAACCGCTGTTGGAGGAATTGACATGATTTTGATACAGACATTCATGTTACTTTTAAGTTGAATCATAAAGACTTTGAGGGCAGCATGGTGGTGGACTGGTTAGCGCCATCGCCCTGTACCTGTGTAGGTTCTCTCCCAGTCCAAAGACATATGCATCTTAAGTGAATTGATTACTCTAATGGCGCATTTACACTGGGACCTACTCGCTTCGCTTCACCTCGGATCACTCGGGATCGGCCCCCCTCGGTTGCATTTACATTGCCGAGGATAGTCCCTCCTCCGTGTAGCTGGCCGTCATTCCTGACATCATCTTTTATGCGATTCTTTCATTTCTGACTGCACTGTTTCTGATCGGTGACTAATGACAGAAAGGTTTGCACCTCGTCCTGAGTCCACGGGGCAGGATTTCTAACAGATGCCATTTCTCTTCTTGTTGTTATTTCCAACACGTCTGCACGGTTTGCCAAAGATTTAAAAATGCCCACGTGTTTGCAGAGACAGATTACGTGTTGCGCAGTGATGATGCAACGACGCAGTGACGATTCCGACCAATAAGATTTTAGTACCTGCTCCGACCTGACCGGGTACTTTTTTTGGAACTGCAGGAGAGGAGGTACGAAAAGTTGTACCAGGTACCAAGTTCCAGGTACTTTTTTGCCAGTGTAAATGCGCCAAAACCAAAGCGAAGTGAAGCGAGTAGGTACCAGTGTAAATGCACCAAAAGTGTCCTTGGGCAAGACATTGAACCCTAAGTTGATTCCAATGGTGGCTAGCACCTTGCATGGCAGGTCAGTAGCCACTGGTGTGTGCGAATGAGTGAATGAGTTGCCTTGTAAAGCGCTTTGGGACCTAACTAAGGTCAAGAAAGTACTATATAAATTTACTCCATTTACCATTTACCACAAACAGCACTAGATTCTGGATCCAAAATGTCTGGCTCCCATGGACTTCAATTCAAAAATGGTAATTTTCAGTCAAAAAATACTTTAATGCTCTTTAATACTAAAATATTTTTTCCAAGTCATTCTGATTGCATGACCCATGGCAACTGTATTATGTGCTGCATCACTTCAGTGGACAAACACATTTATAGTGAGTCTGTAGATCTGTTGAGCACTGCTGATTGACTGATGTGTTGTTATTCCTGATGGTTGGAACAAGACTGTAATTAACCAGAGTGGTAGGTTTTGGTGGTGGGGGGGTTCTTCCAGTACAGCTGGAGAAACTCATGCCGTGTGAAATTATGTTGTTGATTAGCTAAATAACTATTTGGCTCGTTTCCTGCTCCACACTTTACAGGTGTCATGATTGGCCCTGTGGGGTTTGTAATATGTTCTCGACATGAAACATTGAGTGTTTTAATCAAGTATAGCAGAATGTACAGTTATTTTACTGATTGTGTTAAAATGGTACTTACACATGTGTGAATGGACCAAAGCTGGCTGGTGTGGCCATGCAAGCTGGATGTAGTGGATCGGGAGTGAACATAGATGCAGCGTCCTTGTCTTAAAAGTAAAGCTGAAGCAGAAGTTCAACAAAGTACAAAACCACCGATGGCCACTAGATGCTGGCTCCAAAAAACTCACCATTTCACCATTTTCAATCCTGAAATATTCAGTCAATACATTTTTGATGGTCTGATGTCATTAGATAAAGTCAACTCCTCTTCTCAGTGATCTGGTCCATCTGAAAATCATTGATCATTAAGTAGATATTAGGGGTGTGGTTAGTTTGATTGCAACAGTGAGCTCCAGTCTCATACACATTAGATAGTGTCCTCGGGGTCAAGGGTCACACCCACCTTCTCATTCCTCCCTTCATATCTAAATATTACGGAGCCCCTAAAGGGACATGAAGAAAAAAATCTTTTGATGAAGAAGGAAAAAAAAAACAAGTGCCAGTATCTAGTGCGCACCAGATAACTATCTTGTAAGCATGAGATATTTTCACTTTCACACACCTGGTGCGTGCATGAGATAGCATTTCTGGTATACAGAAGAGTACGCATAATTTGTTCAAATCTTCAGTTCATGAATTAGCTTGGAAATTACTGGACACCGCCATCCACAGGCGTAATGTCACTTTAAGGTGGACCGGGAAATTCAGCCTCTTCTGTACACCGGAAATGCAAACTCAAGATAGTAATTTGGTGCGCACCAGATAATTATCTCGTGAGCATGAGTTAGCGTTTCCAGTATACAGAAGAGGCTGAATTTCCTGGTCCACCTTAAAATACAATATTGTGGGTTTTTTTTAAACAAATGCAACTAAGGCAACAGTCTTTCTGCTCTTTCTATGTTGTCCATTCACTAGATTTATATATTCACATTGTCATCACATCCTGTTTTGTATTCTGTTGTAGGTTCATTTAGCAGCTTTAGCACAAATGACCACACTAACAAAGCAATCACACTTGAGGTTGTTTTGATTGAACCAAAAAATCTGACATGATGTGGCTCTCTGCTGTTGTCTGTCATCCGCCTGAAGGTTCGACATGTTTTCCACTGTAACTTGCTTTTCTGCCCAGCACAGTTGTGAACAGTGGTTTTTGTTGTTGTTGTTATTTTTTGAGTTAGTGTAGCTCTTCTGTCAGCTCCAAGCAGTCTGACCAGGTCTAGTGAGCCTAACCATGCAAGTTTCGTCAAGAGGACAAGGGTATTAACTTTGTCGGACTTTAACTGGGACTGCTGTGGGGCGGCGGTGTTCCCTGCTGTGTGGAGTACTTGTTCAAATGCTTTATTTGAACCACATAAGCCAAGGAATTTGTTGGCCACCCTGGACAACAAGGTTTTCTCCACAACCTTCTTGGAGAAAATACCACACAGCCTTGTCTGTGGTAGCTGGTGTGTTACCAGGTAGCACCAGTGTTCACCATTATTTTTACTTTGCTCTCTACATTTTTCTCCAGTTGTCTGTATCATGACCAGTGTTGAGCAAATTACTGATGATAATTACAATTACTTGAAATCAAGTACTTAAATTACATTATAATTCCTACATAATAAAAGTTATTTACTAAGAAAAGTACTTTTTTTGTTCCATTGATGCTACAATTTAATCTGCACATATTATTTTCGGGTTGTTTTGGCACAGATGGGACAAGACCTTCAAATTCTCTATACACTGGTTGTATTATCACTGTGACGAAAGTAACAACACAACCACAGAGTATTTTAAACTTTTCATATAATTACCGTATTTTCCGGACTATTGAGCGCTCCTGTCTATAAGCCGCTATTGAATTTATTCGAACAGTTTCATGTGGTCCACTCTGACCGGGTCTGATGTGACGACGCTAAATGTATCGGTGGCACGGAGCATGCTAGCTTGTAAAGAGCCAACGAGCTTTGTGCCGCCGATACATGAGCCACACTGGTGTTTAAGCCACAGGGTTCAAAGCGTCGGAAAAAAGTAGCGGCTTATACTCCGGAAAATATGGTAGTTATTTTAACATTAATATTCCCTCAAGCTGACCAGCAGTTCATTGTCTCAGGGCCTAGAAGCCACTGGAGTTAACAGACTTATAACATAACATAAGTGAAAAGACTAATGCCAAGAGAAGGCCATTGTAATATCGACATTTTCACCAGACATGTCATTAAACTACAAAATACCATGGACTCCAATATTTCTAAGAACATGAAATACATCAAAACTCGTGAAGTTGAAGTTTCAGAAAAATCCAAACCTAAATCTCTTTATATGTCACATAAACAATCATACTCAATATAAATACAACTTACAACATCATGAATACCACATGAGAGCGGTATTCATGTGAACACAGTAGACACAGTTCTCCATTTGAAGGTATCGCAAGTTGACGGAGTAATGTGCCGATTTGTATTTAAGTAATTGTACCAATGATATGATTTGTCTGTTATGATAAGTCCTTCATGAGTTGAAGTCTATGTATGGTTTGTAGAGAGGTTGAACAGGTGTTGGGGGGCTCCTGCAAGATTCTGTGTGTATATGGCAATAAACCAACAATTTACAAAGTTTTTCAACTCAGGTAAGAATGACACTTCCTGTTGAGTATGCCTATCTTTGGGTGAAAGATGATTCTTTGAATATTTCAGATATGCACAGCGAAGAGCATAATAGGCTGGAGAAACTATCCCCATCTTTGTCAGACTTGTACATGTCTCCTCCAGATTTGCTGTTAAGAATTTGAAGAACCAATGAGACAACTCTGTGTCATAGTTTCAGAGTTCGTTTTCTCCTGTGTCGTGTTACTTCCTGTTTTGTTTTGTTAAGCCTTTTCCTGTGTATGTCCAAGTTTTACTTCCTGCTCTTGTCTCATTGTGCCTTGTTACCCAATGGATTTAATCTCATGTGTTTCTGTCTTGTTGCCAATCGTCCCATGTCGGTAAAGTTGCCTTTTTTGTCAAGTCATTCGGGGTAGCTTCTGTGTTTTTGTTTCTTTATCTAGCTTCAAGTTTTTCTGTTATTTTGATACTTTGCCTTCGCCAAGTTTTGTGTTGCTTTGATACTTTGTGGTTTTCATTGCATCAGTAGTTTTTCCTTTGAGTGATTTTGAGTTCTTCAGTTTTCTTTACTCTGAAAGACAAGTTTTGTTTTTAACTTTGATAATTAAAGACTATTTTTCTGTACTTTGTCTTGGTGTCTGCATTTGGGTGCCTGCTCCATGCCTGTTTTCTGACACAGAGTATTCATCTCTCACAACCTTCACCAGGGGATACTCCCATTCAGTCATATACCTGCTTCTCCACACTTGGGTCGCAGGGCTCTGCTGGAGCCTATCCCAGCTGTCATCGGGCAGGAGGCGGGGTCACCCTGGACAGGTTGCCAGCCTATCGCAGTACTCCCATTCATAGTTAAAGTAATCAACTATATTACTGGGTACTATAAAAGGATACATAGTTGCGTGTTACTCCCAACCCTGATCATGACCGACCCCTGGTGGTACAGCATGTGCTTAGTGGAAAAATGAGCGTTGCGTTTATTTATCACGGTAATGATACTTGTGGGTTTTCTAAATCTTGTGCTCTACCTTAAAACCCTGATACTGAGAAAGGTTTCAGTGGAAGCCAGTGTTGCTTTGTGTGGCATAATTTCTTTATATTATGATGGTAAAACCAAGAGGGGGCTAATTACGCTGCAACTCTCTGAAAAGTTGCACTGAAGGTAAATGATTCCCAACCAAGACAACAGGACCTCAGAGGAAATCCAACGATGATTTCTAGAGAAGCTGCAAGATCATTTGTGGGATCGAAGCGACATACATCTTCAATAGAAAAATGTATTATCATAACTGTGTGGAAAAACTTAATAGTATTCTGCCTCTAGGCTTCCCCTGATAATTAACAGAATAAAACAATCTATAAAGAGAAAATCCTCCTTTGATTGAACTTCACCATTATGCACGCCTCGATGGGAGACTGCAAGGAAGCATTGCTTCATTTAAAGAGTTCACAAGCCATAAAGTTTGAGAAGCATTGCCTTATGCCGCTGCAATCACTCCACAATAAAACTCAGATTTTCATCCAGGTCTACAGCACTTGCTTCCAGACCATTGCCGTGATGCCTTAGGCTCATTATAATATGTGTTAAGGACTTTTTTGCAGACATATAAGGAGGTGACAGGTGTGGAGGGTAACTTAAAGAGACTGATTTGAGGTTGGAGACACAGTAATCAGCCAGAAAGCACCAGACTTCTGTATAATTTAGTTTTCAGATTAGAGTTGAAGAGATGCTGAGGAGCCTCGAGAGGAGTTTTGCAGCAGAGTTTTACAGAGACGCACAAAAACCTAGAAAAACAACCACCAAACACCAACACTGATCACCACTGAATCACTATGAAAACTATGACAAGAGTGTGTTGACTCTCACAAAGAGGTCAGCAGGACTGTTGGGCTGATTAACGTGAATTACTGTTACCATTAAGTTAATCGTATAGATTTTTCTTATGTATTTGTTCATCTCAGCTTCACAGGATCTGCATCATCCTTCTGCTATTTTTTGTTTACGTGCTTACTTATTTACTGAATCATTTGCACACCCATTTATCTTTTTTTTGTTATATATTATTTATCTTTTCAACCCTCTACATGTTTAAAGATTCCCCAGCTGAGGCCCATTTCAGAGGAAATCTGCTTTTCCAACTTAAGTAAATATGAACCCACATGTAGGGACGGGTCCCAAAGAAGAAAATAAAGCAAATCAGACCAAATCCAGTTGCTCTGGTCATGTTTTGAATGTGTTTGGGACTTTTAGAAATGTGTATCAGGATGTGTGAACTGATTTGTACCAAGAGCTTTGGTTTGTAGCAACTGTAGTTTTGATCTTTTAAAAATAAAATGAATATTTCAACTCTAGACTACCGTATTTTCCTGACTATTGATCGCACCTGTCTATAAGCCGCTATGGAATTTTTTCGAACAGTTTCATGTGGTCCACTCTGACCGGGTCAGATGTGACAAGCCTGCTAGAGCCTCCCTCTGGCAAGCCCTCCAGAAGGAGGCGGGGG
>OOFC01042886.1:6334-21265 GCA_900323345.1 Pseudochromis fuscus
GTACCCATAGGTTTTGAAACTGATGTCACTAAAATCCTCCTTAGTGGTCACACTGTTAAGTATCAACATGTACAACACACAAAACTGTGTCTGACTTTGATCAAATGCACCTTAGCAAGAAGTAACTTTTTGACCCCTGCTGACTTTAAAATCCTGATACTGTGATGTAATAATCTTCAAATTGTGCTTTGTAAGGAGTTTATCTAATTGTTGACATTGGTAAACTGAGAAGACTTTTACATGTTGAGGTGTGAGGAAGAAACCCTGCAGGGGTTAAACTGAAGGCAAAATTATGAGCCATGCTCTTTCACCACATCTTAAATTGGACAGCAGCATAAACTTTAATATGTCACCACCACCACTCACCATGGCACCTCAGTGGTCATTAAGCAGACAAATGATGGTCTGGGCTCTGCAGAGCGGAGGATCATGGAAATGTTGCAGATTGTTGCAGGAGACCAAAAGAACCAGGAGAAAGAGGCGGAAATATTCTCCATGCATCCATTTTCTGAACAGAGCTCAGGGTTTGTGGGACTGAAATATATCCCAGCATTAGGCCAGATGAAGACTAAAAACATTTATGCCTACAGGGAACTTAACAGGTGCCTTCACCTGGATGGCTTTGGCCTGTGAGCGCTCCACACACACACACAGACACACAGACACACAGACACACACACACACACACACACACAGGGAGAACATGCTACACAGAAAGAAGTAGGCCAGGTGGCACAGTCAAAGTCATCTTGTTGTAAAGCAGCAGTTCTTGCCGCTGAGCTACTGTGAGTCACAGACACAGACCGAGGCAAAGAGGGAGAATTAGGAAGGAATTATGAGGCGAGTCAAGGATGAGACAGAGAGAGAGACAGGCAGATAGGAGACAACACACAAGGGAAAAGGACATCTTATAATGTGCGCTGTGATTACAGAACAGGTAACTATACACACATTTTTTTCTCGAATTGTAGGAGCTGAGCTTTTTTTTCTCAAAGCGCCTGAAAGAGGAAAGCAGTCTACTCAACATATCAAAACGACATTGAAAAACTGTTAAAAGTCCCACATTACACATCAATTTCCATTAATTTAACTTCATTTTGCTGACATTTTAGCCGGCTTCTGAGGCATTGATTTTTTACAAAGTCACTCGAGACATCAAACATTCAGGGCACAATTAGAGCATTGAGACACTATTGAATAAGTGAAATTTGAGTTTTATGTAAGTTCCTCATTGTCTGCTTCCAAGGGAGCCATGAGGATTATGTCAAAGTTTCATGACTCCTTAACAATACAGATTTTTTTCCCTTCATTATATACTCGCTGGGGTGCATGTCCGGGGGTTATTATTGGATTTTGTTACATTATTTGAAGCATTGTGGAGATTATGCTTTTCCTATTTAAATGTGGGAAAAGGGAGTTCTAACTCAGCACTATCAGCTGTGTGTCTGGTATGTTGAGCTGAGAGCTTTGTTGTTCAGCAGCTGTAGCTCAAAGGATGGATCCCTGATCATAGTCTGTGATGCATGGTGATTAATAAAGCAGGCTGACCCCAGTGCACGCTGGTACAAACACAAGCCTGAAGGCTGTCCTACTGATGCAGGATCCAGGGTAATGCTTTACTAATGGCAGTAAATTGTACTTATTTGAAGCAACATTTAAATAGAGCTCTGCTTGGTCGACCACTGCATGCTAAAGTGCCCAAATGTTTACCCGAGAAGGAAACGTCGTCTCAAGGGAACAAACTTTGGAGCCTTTTAGCGTGGAGGCAGGCTGTGTAACTGCATGATGAATATGTGTGCGCAGTGCATCTGTGTGCACGTTGATGTGTGTGTCTTTTTTTGTGCATGCGTGAGTGTAAACACGCTTTACCCCGCAAAAGCTAATACCATCAGTAAGAATGTACAACCATCCCCAAGAGTGTGTTCTCAATGCATAATTTAGCAATCGCATAAAAACTTTAAAAAAAATCGTATCCTTTTTGGTGTCTGCATGTGCTTGTGGGCGGCCGTGAGAGGGAGCAGCAGTAAGGAGCATTTTATAAAAACCAAACCCTGCAGACACACCTAAACTACTCAATCACCTACCCCTGACTCACAGTGGGAAAACTCCACCATCAAACTTGTAATTTTTGCATCACATTATACTTTAAGTAAGGGGATCATTTTCTCATGGCTGGCAAATATTCTCCAATGGCTCGGTATCACTTTAACCACAATTATTTAAGGATGTCTTTTCCATTATGCTCCTGCGAGGTGCCAACAGTGTCACATTGGAAAACAACTTAGTTCCACTCCCAAGGAGTCCCTAAAAGGGCTGTAATAAGAGTTATTACTTTGCCCGGAGGAAGTGATATCCATGTTCACCGCAGACACATTTCTTAAAGCTGCCACTTACCTCACACCTACTGTTCTCTGTCAATCCAGATGCAATGTGAGCGTTATAGATTGTAGCAGTGCGAGGTTCAGGGTAATATTGCTTTCTGTGACTCACTGCACGACGTGCGAGCCTCATGCGGATTGTCTAGCTTTATTCAGCAGCTCGCAACACAGCAAATATTTATATGGTAATGTACCCCATACACATAATTTCTAAAATACTCAAACACAGCTAGGCTATTCATGCACTATATAAAAACTTAGGATTGTCCTCAACTCACTGCAGAGTCCTGGGTGACCTCTTATGAACCACAACATCAAAACCGCTGTTGGATGAGTAATTAGTTAATTATTAGGTGTAAAAATGTGTTTATGGGTGCTGCTATGAAAGTGCTGTCAAGACCGTACCAGCCGAGACCAAGACATTATCGAGACTAGAGAGTATCGAGACCGAGACGAGACCAAGACAGTTAGGGGTTGAGACCGAGACAAGACCAAGATTGTCTACACCAAAGATAATCACAACAAAACAGAACCAAATGACCAGTATCTTGTTTTTTTAAAAAATTGTGTCTTTATTTATAGTGGTATTTAAGACCATTTCAAGCAATGTTTTCAAGATAAAATGCACTGATACCGAGACAACTTTTCCCGTCCCAATTTAGACCTATTTTTGACTCCAATATTTCAATAAAAATTCATTAATTTTGAAATGGCTCATAGCAAGAGTATCTTTTTTTTCATTTATCTGAGGTCATCATTAGGTGCATCCTGGGGGAAATATGTCTACATGTCTCTGTCATTATTGGGTCTAAAAAGCTGGGAAAGAGCCAGATAGCAAAATAAACCCACATACTCTGCACTACACTTTCAGCATTTCACCTTTTTCATGTATGTGTGGGCTTTCACTGATTTTTTTCAATAATTGCTGCTGAATTGAAGTTGATAAAATGGTCTCCAATCTGACTCAACTGCTTACTCACACACTAGCATTGTTGGGTTATCTATGTCTTCAATATCCATGCACACACAAGAATTTTTCATGGTGGAGGTGTTTAAAAAATAAAACAAGTGTTAAAAAATAATTTGATTTCTGAGTTTTAAATGACGCAAATGCCCAGGATGTTATGTTTCAACTCGCTGCTGTTTGCAAAATTATAGAAACACTACTAAACAGATCTTGATGGGTATTACCAGTGGAACAATTAAAGTCTATCTATCTATCTATCTATCTATCTATCTATCTATCTATCTATCTATCAACATTTAGATAACAATGTAGGATTGTATTCAAAAAGCTACATCCAGAAAAAATCTCTATCTGTTATAATAATGCTATGATGCTATTTGACCACAACAGGGCCACAGTGTTCAGTCTATATAACAGTACACCTGGATTCTGCCTTGGTGGGGATGGGACGACTGTTAGTGACTGACTTGCACTGTCCAACACACTATCCAATGATACCTCCTCCACTTATCATTATGAACTGCATTATACCTACTGCATCGTGACTATTCGTCATCTAAACACGGTCTAGCCTCTCGAAAAAATCTGTCATCATTACTTATTAGTTACACAACCTTCTGACACAGCAGACAAAAAAGATATGACCCTGTTTTTAAATTAGTTCCATGTGGCACAATACGACATTATGGTCGAACTATTCATCAGGTACCAGATTAAAATCCTGCCTGAGAGAGAGGAGAATGAGGCAGAACACAAAGATAAAAACAAAGACAAAGAAAAGTAGCCAAAGCCTGTATTAGCCACTCCCTGGAGCCAAGTGTCTGTTGCTAGGCTGCATTACCAGACACTGAATGAAAGGCTTTGCAGGGTAATTTTGATAAATATACAAATTCCGCATTGATGTTTGCTCATTCATCCATTGTCTGATCCGCTTATTCCTACTCAAGGTCAGAAGGTGCTGGAGCTCGTCCCAGTGCAGAACGTACAGGAGGCAGGAAAATACCCTTGACAGGCTGCCAGTTCACAGATGGACTGACACAGGACAGACACTCATTTGCACCTACATTCACCTCTATGGACAATCCGCAGTCTCACATCAACCCAACTTGCATGAATATGAAATACAGCAGGTAACTGGGGCAGCTGGTGGAAACTCAAGAGTGTGTCTCCCTCTTGCTCTGAGCAGCAATTTCAACTACTAAGTGACAATCATTCAAACATTTACACACCACTAAAATATTTAATTTTACTCAGTGTGCATGAAAGATTAAAAAAATACATTTTCAGCCACAAAGCTAAACTGTCTGGATTTTTTTATTTTTTACCTACTGAACCAAGTTAACTCATTAAATAGGAGTATTTTAATAATGAAGCGTTTCATGTTCTGGCTTACATGGCGTCTAAACTACAGAGACAGGCCCTTTCTATTACGGCGGTACCTGACTCACTCTGTAAGTCTTTGAAACTGACATCCCATCATAAATCTAATTTCAGGGACACTCGTTGTCAATGAGCATCTTCAGTCTGCAAAAATGTCACCTTATACTGCCAGTAGATAATCACAGATGAGACAAGAGTTGAAAAAAAAGATCCCCCTGTCAAACTGAATAAAATTCATATTTAGCGACATTACAGTTACTTGCTGAGCAATGGAAATTAACTACTATAGAGTGTGGACTGTTTATTTATTAAAATGACCCCAAAGCCTCCTCTCACACTGGGCTGCATGCATAAATCTGGGAAGAGCAAACAAAACAATATGATAATAACTTACTCTTCTTCACATCACCTCTAATCCTTTGTTCATTTTAATCTCTTCCATATAAAAAAAAATCCCCTTATATCTGTGTGTGTGTACATGTGTGAATGAGCCTGTATGTGCGAGGTGATTCATTGCATTTGTGTGTTTCAAGACATATCAAATATTTCAGCCTCAAAATGTGGATGACTTTCCCTACCTTGGCAGCCTTCATCCCTCCAAAGCCGACACTGATGCAGAAATACACCACCGCATAAGCTCTGCCAGTGGGGTTATGCCAGACTCCGAGGAAGAGTCTTTGTGAACCGTGACATCCAGGTGAAGAACTGCCTGTTTACAAAGCAGTTGTTCTTCCCACTCCAGTGCAGGAGGCACAAACATAGACCGGCAGACCAGCTATGAACGCAGATTGAGTACACCTGGATCCCATCACTAGAGATGGAGTCCTGCCTCCAGGAAATCATGCACGTCGGGTAGAAAAGACAGAGGAACAAACAAAAGCGCACAGGGAGGACTGACCATGAAATACATTTCTTCGTCTCTCTGCAGTTTCCTGTGCATCGAGTGCAACGTGTTCATCATTGCATTCAGGATGCTTATCATTGTGGTCCAATGCACATATTGATATTTTTTAGATAGGAATGCATACAAGGCTGCAAGTCTCCAAGCACACAGAAAGTGACGTTTCTGATGTTGAAATCCCTGGGGAAGTATATTTTTGTCATCTGATCTTCTACCATACTATGATATAGTAATGATTTCCACATCTCTGTCGTAGAACATCCTCTTCACTTCACTCCCCAAATGTATGGTTGCATTTACAATACATCTGAAAGCATGCATTTAGGCTTTCTCAGGATTCTCCATTTCAATAGTGCTCCATTGGCTTTAAATGGCTTCAGAAACTGCTCCCATATCAACAGATTTTACTGCATCATAAGGACAGATGGACTCAGCAGCTGTCTGAATCTTGTTAGTGTCCATTTTCTCCTCGTGTTGGTTAGTCCTTTGTTGTTTTTGTCGGCTTGGGGATTTACAATATTGCGATACTTGTAACCTTTAAAAATCTAAGCAGTGTAATGGCCTCGCAGTTTTAGGATTAAAAAAAAAGATTCTCATTAACAACAATACCTTTGAGCTGCTAAAACCTTCAAAGCACCCATCTGATACACCAGATGAACATAAAAATGCAGGGCGTTTAATAGTGCGGTTATGTTTGATCTGTCCAAAAATTTGTCAACACACCACAGGTCTGACTTTTATCATCCATGTTTACACTTTTGATTTTTACAATCTAAACTAACTACAGATGTAATTTTTATTTATTAATGTTTCAAACATTGAAAATACCAACTAAGCCAATCAAGAATAAGACAGTCATACAAAAGGGGACAGGTTAATATCTTAGTAAATGCATTCCTTTACTTTTTTACACTTAAATAAGAATAATACCATATTTTCCGGACTATAAGCCGCTACTTTTTTCCGACGCTTTGAACTTAAACACCGGTATGTATGTATTGGCTTTTTACAAGCTAGCAAGCTCCGTGCTGCTGATACATTTAGCATCGTCACATCAGACTCGATCAGAGTGGACCACATGAAACTGTTCGAATAAATTCAATAGCGGCTTATGGACAGGTGCGCTCAATAGTCCAGAAAATACGGTAAATCACTCTCTTGTCTGGATGCTCTATATGATTGTGAGCTGGTTGCTGTTACTTCCTGATTCCAGCCTTTACTTGAAGCAGTGAAGCTAAATGCTAAGCTAAGCTGTAACTTTACATTCAGTGTGCAATTTGGAAGTGGATTGATCTTCCATCCAATCATCCAACTCTGCAGGAAGGCAAACAAGCATTTCCATATATCTCACACTGTTCCTTTCAACTTGACCACACACGATGGTGATGATAGCGTGATAACAGCATTGTTGACTCCGGGACAGGCGCTGGCTAGCTCGCCCGACACAGCCGCAACAATGGTGCGAAAAAAACTGCATTAGTGGCTTATTTCATCACAAGTAAAAAGCATCAAAAAAACTAGCTGGGTTTCCTCAGCGATGCCACAGTGCTCAAAAATTGTTGGATCAAAGTGTTGCCTGTAACCCTCTCCTTGAAATCAGGTGCAAACAGGGCTGGAAAATCCACCATGGAGCCCGTCCACAGCCCTCAGCTCTCTATCTCCTCCTACCAACTGATTCCATCACAGAGCTCAAGCGTTAATATGGTTGATGCAGTCCCGGCCCGGAGGGGGTAATGAAGTGACTAAGGGCTGACCGTTCCTGACCGCCGACAAGACAGCAGGTGTGAGCAGTGAGGAGTGTGACTGAGAAAATGTGTGTTTGTGTGTGCGAGAGAGAGACAGAGTGAGTGAGGGAGACAGACGTTATGTACTAGGCTTGAAAATGAACTGGGCACCTAACCACGAGTCCAGATTAATTAGTTGGCCTAATCAGTCCCCTCTCTGTTAGCCATAGAAATCCCCAGGTTTATCCCTGTGTATATCATCTTTACTGCCACATCATTACCATTTATCAGCCTCTGTCTCTCTCCCTCTCTGTCTTCTTTTCTTTTTCCTCTTTCCAGCGCTCTCTCGTCTCTTCTCTTCTCTTGCGATGTCTCTCCAAGCCCATCTCCTTTAACACTACATTTATGCACCAGCTTGGTAAACGGTAATCAATGTCTCACAACGGTGGACTGCTTCATCTAAACGATTTATCAGGAGGGCTGTGTGTGTGTGTGTGTGTGTGTGTGTGTGTGTGTGTGTGTGACAAAGAGAGAGACCAAAAACATGAGACAAAGACAGAGTAAGATACGAAGCTTTTACTCAATGCACACACATGAAGTTTTGCATGTAAGTAAGCCTACAAATGGTGTATCTATGATTTGTGTGTGTGTGTGTGTGTGTATGTGTGTGTGGAAAAAATGTGTGAAAATGCCTGCCTGGAATTGGCACTGACTCCAGAAGCTCACAGTAATGCATTCACTTTTGGTACATAAATCACAATCAGCCCATTCTGCCATCTGGGTTACTGCTACATGGCCCCTGTAATGTACACGCTGGTTAGACCACCGACTGAATAAATGAGGAGTCCAGGATACAAAGCCGATACCGTCTGCAGTGGACACTAAGATAGTTAATGTATTCCTTTCTCTTTTTTCTTTTCTTGGAGAGAAAGGTTTAATTTTCTGTATCACCTTCTGGATCAGAGCTGGTGTGTTTTGTGTGCGTGCACTTATGCATGCATATCCATATCTGTCATGCAGGTGCTCTTTAAAAAGCCCTATAGAAAAGTCACAATGCTCTCCATGAGTGCATACGTCAGATGGGTTTAGTAGATATGGAAGTAATTTGACACAATTACACCCACAGACCACCTCCAGCACACACTGAGACAACTGAACAGAGCAACAAGATTTGGAAAATTTACTTCAACATAGCAGAAATGTAGAAGGCCTCCTGATTAATCTTTAAAATAATGAAAATCTACCTGCGTTTTTTGCTGATCGCAACACCAACCCAATTTTCATCCTATAATGTAATCTCCAAAATCAATTTCCCAAGCACAGGGTCAGTAAAGGTCACAGTCCTCACCCAGAGGTCCTGTCTCTTTGACGGATTCCTGAACAGATCAGCATCTAATTGGAAAATTAAAGCCATTGATTGGCCACTGGAACAACAGGCGTGTTTCTCTCACTTTCCCAAACACCAATTAGCTCAGGATAAATGGTAAACTAAGGCATGCCAGAGGTCTTACAAACACACGTTTCCCATGTGTACACACACACGCACAATGATACACACAGTCAAGAGTGCAGACATCCTTAAGGAGAAAACTTAAGCATTTCTAACCTCAGCCAAGGTCACTGAGTAATATCCAAGCTTAAAGTGTACTGTAACCCCACGGTCACAAATCATATTCTGCAATATGAAACACACACACACACACATACACACACACACAAGTCCTCCTGTTGGGAATAGGTTGTATTTCATCCAGATACCACAAAGATGAAGGGTCTGTCTCCCTACAAAACAAATATTAAGCTGTGATGGAAAAAAATTTGATCAATCTTGTGCTCGTGAAGTACACAGTGTCTCGGAGATTGTTGAGAAGCTAGAAGCACAATTTTTTTTTATTTTTCCAAGATGAATGTTTGAGCTACCCTTCGTCTGTCTCATTTGCTAAATGTTTTCTGAGCCTAACAAATGTCAAATGATATTAAAGCAAATCTAAATGTCATGTCGACAAATATTTTGAGTGGCTGAGTGACATAAGACAATTTCAAAGAAACTGGAGGCAACGGAGCATGAGGAGAGGCTGACAGGGAAGAAGAGCAGGATTGTGAGAGTCAGTAGTGCTGAGATGTGCATGTTGCACAAAATTTGGATCTTGTCCAGCAAAAAATGTGTTAAACTATCAGGAGAGAAATGGCTGTTGATGCTAATTTGATCTGTGAATCCCCATTAGATCCACATGGAAGACTAAAAATAATTAAAATGTGAAATAGAGACGACTAAAACTAAAATCTGAAAAAAGAAAAAACAGAAAGGACCGACGTTATTTGCAGCAATAATTCTCAGTAATGAGACTTCAGCGCTTTTAATCTACAACAACTGTATCTGTGAAGGATTATCGTGAGATTAAAAAACGCGGCGTATTGTCTCCTGATAAAACTGTTTTGATGTTAGTGCTATGCGTTTAAGTCAGCGTCCATTCAGCAGCATGGCTTTAGTGCACGGTGGCACACATCCAACTTCCCCAAATGCATCCTGTTGGCGCATCAAGTGGCTGCAGTCCTCGGAGCCCATCTCACTGTGCAGGAGGCGCGTGCAGGCATTTTACATCCCCTGTAATTTGGTTTAGGAAAGTCGGTGGTTTTGTTGCTGCTGGTGGACTGCTCCACATATGTGCACATGTTTATTTTAATGATTACAGAGGAGCTGCATCATCGGATCAGTTTAAATTTCTGCCACACGAAATGCATGCAGCCACTCTACTACTATTACTACAGCCCAATTTCACTGTGGAGATTTTTTTTTTCCACAATAAATCTATGCGACACAGTTATGAATGTACAGTGTTGTTACAGCGTGGATAACCCGGCGGACACCATTTTCTCCTTTACTATAACCTGCCAGTCGTTACAAGTAGTCTGATTACTGTTTTAATGATTTAATGTGATCGGAATCACGACTGATCTCCTGCGCAGCGCTCATCACCGACGGCACTAACCAGACGTTCAATGTGTTCCAAGTGGCAACAAGTTAGGTGGTGATGTTCAGCCTTAAAAAATACAGATAATAAAGATTTAAAAAAAAATGCAAAAGCACTCATTTCATCTCTCCACACGCACACGCACAAAAAGACAAATGCAAGCTCACAAAAAATCCCTGTGGATTTGTGCAATTTGCCTCTATTGCAGTGCGCACAAAACTCCCCACAGCGCAGTGCCAAAAGGCATTTTGCAAGTCCAGCGGAGTTGTATGTTACCAGAGCATGCCGGCGGACAGTGAACTTTCCCATTACATTAAAACATCCTCAAAGTCCTACCTTTCAAATGGTGTGGCGGAAACAAACGCCTTTGCCTTGGTAAGTTGCAGACGGACGCGGTGATGGGTGTTTAACTTGCCGCTTCTCCCGAAATCAAAAGGTATACGATTCCTTGTGAGATGGGGGAAAAAAATCAGAGGGACAGACGCTTCTGTGCGCCCTGTCTGCCACCGCGCTGCGCGTCTGGAGTCTCCGTTCCGAAGAAGCGCAGGGGGGAGATGAACGGCAAAGCCGCTCTCGGCACGGAGCGGTGTGGAAAGCCCCTGGTGGTGATGGAGGGAACCTACAAATGAAGTGGTCGAGAGAGAGAGGGGCAAACACAGAAAGAGGGAGACGGGGAGGGGGGTGTGTGTGGATCACTGCAGCCCCCAACGGAAAGAAAAACTAAAAAAAAAAAAAGAGTTGATGCTGATACATGCACAAAGATGGATGTCTATCAGGCTCAATAAAATGTGTGCAAAGTCTGAAAAGTAGAGATGAACAGATGGGTGCTTTCATCTTAAAGCACACCCCGATGATTCTGACATAATGGCACTGTGTATTGTGCCTCATTAGAACCTTTACAAACAGAGAGGAGACTCATGTGGTTGTGTGTTATCAGAGAAACACAAGCTGAAGTCGTGACTTTAAAGACATTTGCAACACTGACGAGGAAGTTTTTTTTATTTTATTTCCAGCTTGGCTTTGTTTTTAAATTATGAAACTTCATTCAGTGGATTTCCTCTAGTCCACAGTGTACTTTCATATGTTTGCTGGAAAGTCTGTACAAACAGTGTGGATTGTGATTTTTTTCTTTCTGTGAACTACATTGTTGAATCATTGACTCCTTTCAGTGCACAGAGTGAGAGGAGAGGGGAAACATCATGGTTTTTCAGCTGCAGCAGAGAAATGCAGTACTATTTTTATGACCTGCATGAGTGCTAGAAAACAACAGTAAAAAAAAAAAAAAAAAAGGAGATGAAGATTGCTTGAGCATAGTGGACTGTGATGCATTGTCTGGAGGTGGTATTCATATGAACTGTCTTTAGGTGTTTGAGAAGGTGAAAATGTCAAGTATGCCTGCTCCCTTGAAGTGGCTCACCTGTTAATCAGTGCGTGCGTGTGTGTGTGTGTGTGTGTGTGTGCGCGTGTGGATCTACTTGTGTGTGTGTTCTTGTAATACGCAAGAATGTGACAGAGGGAGAGAGACAAAGACAGACAAAGTGAAGGGGGGGGCTGCTGCAGATTACCCATCACCACCATCCCAACCAGCTGGAGTCTCTCTGAGGCTCAGTCAGCAAGGTTAGGAAGGTTAGGAAGCTGATGTACCAACAAGGATTTTAAAAGCCAGTGTGCAGATGCTGTTCACAGGAGAGGTGCTAAATAGAGGAAGAGAGACTCAGAGAGAGGAGGAGGAGGAGGAGGAGGAGGTGGATGGGGGAGTCAGAGAGGGGAGAACAGAGTGAAAGAGAAAGTGGAAAAGAAACAGGTTCTGTTTGTTATGATGTTAATAAGGACTTCATGACTGGCAGGTTGAAAATCAGCAGTTCAACTTGTAGAAACACAAATAAAATATCACATGTAAAAACTGTATGAAATGGGCCAAAGGTTTTAGTTTAGAAGATTTCACGTAATCATTGTTACAGTTTTTGTACTAATTGTCAGCTGGCATCATTTTGAACTTCCTCTGTAATGTTATTGTTAATGTCAGTCAGTCATCATCTAAACCCGCTTCTCCACACTTGGGTCACAGGGGTCTGCTGGAGCCTATCCCAGCTGTCATCAGGCAGGAGGTGGGGTACGCCCTGGACCCTGGACAGGTAGGGCTAACACAGAGACGAACAACCATTCACGCTCCCACTCACACCTACGGTCAATTTAGTTTAATCAATTCACCTACAAGCACGTCTTGGACTGTGGGAGGAAACCCGAGTACCTGGAGAAAACCCACACATGCACAGGGAGGACATACAAACTCCACACAGAAAGGCCCAAGATTCGAACCCTGAACCTTCTTGCTGTGAGGCACAAGTGCTAACCACTGCATCACTGTGCCGCCCCTTATTGGTAATTAAACTAGAGACCACTTCTCCTCCTTGTTGATTTATTTGTTTGTTTTGTAGAATTTATTTCTTGACATGATCAACATTTGCATGATGCACTGGTGATGAAGCCATTTACTTAAAGCCTTTTACTACCTGGATCCATGTTAAATGTCTCCAGTTTCTTACCAGGCAAACATATCTAAATGTCAGTTCCTGACATATACGTTGCTATGAATAGCTATTTAATGTATCTTACCATGGAGGTGCATGTCCCTGCATACCCACAGTTCTTTTAGGGAGGTTTATGATTTTTATTTTTTTTATTGTTTGAGTAACCATACCTGAAGTACTTGATTTGGTTAAAAAATTTGCTGCAACTGAAATTTCCTAAAAGAAAACATTGAATTAATTAGCATTTTTGCTGTGTAATCATCTTTTCCTTTGTACCGAAGGCTTCGCATTATGCTTCAGTATACTTGCTGTCCCTGGTCATTTTACATAGCCAGCTCTCAGGGTGGAAGTGCTGACTAAGGGCAGGTCTCTTGAATATTACATTTTTCCTCAGCAGCGAGGTGTTGAAACACTGCCCGTGCCTATCGCTCAAGCCCATAATGGGAACCGGAGACCAGCAGCTACAAACATAAATATCTGTAGATATAGTACTGTAAGACACAAGCAGCAGCAGATCAATACATGCCAGAGAGAGAGGGGGTGAGACAGAGAAAGAGGGAGGAGTTTGGAGGGGGGACGGGGGGCCCAGAGGTAAAATGTAAGTGTTTTGGTAATAGTACTAGGATACTTACAACCGTGCTGCTCTATCTCCCATTTAGAAATCACTATAAAGGAAAGCACAAATTGAAGGTCAATGAAGGAATCTATAGTCCAATACAGACATGTTCCCATTGCACTGTTGCTATTGTATATAATGCTCATTTCCTCACACAATTCTAACCATGCTCACACTTTCATTATTGGCTTTGCCCCGTTATAAAACCAATAACCTACAGAGACTCCATTGCCTCCTGCTTTCTGTATTTTGGCAAAAACCAGCTGCTTTCAAAAACACCTCTTCCGCCTCTCTAAATCTACTTGGCATGATTACATGTACAGCACAGAGCAGCTACTTGCAATATTGTAACTGTCAGACTGTGTTGTAACAGCAGGCTCAGACGGTTAAAGTGTTGTGTGCCGCTGCCAAATCAGCACCACGGACAACTCCTTATTTCCTCAAGAATATTAAAGCAAAGAATTGTTCCAGCCAGACATGACTGACTGTTGGAGACACCAGCTGTTTTAAAGCACGATGGACAAGTCATCAGTTTTCAAAGGTGTTTGTTTTGCACATGGAGGTTTGTTGATTTGTGCGGCTTTTAGCAACAGTATGGAAAACTACAACAGACGATGATGATTTTTGTGGAGAGGTAGGGTCTTAACTGTGAAACTAATTATTACATATTGAGTAAAATCAGAAGATGGGATCAAGTCCAGGAAAACTGACAAAATCCTTACTACTTGTGTTTTAAAGGGGGGGTATTATGCTATTTCCAGATATATTTTACCACTCTATGGCATACTCCAATGACTATGTTACCTGATCTGTAAATGCTGTAAATAAAAAAAAAACAACCTTTATGAAATTTGCCCTCGCATCATGGCCGTTCTCAACACCTCGATATTGGACTCTGTCTCTTTAAGAGGCTCCGAGCCTTTCAGACACTCCCCCTTCAGCACGCTGTCCACGACATCATCACAACACTGCTTCTCCATGCTGTACTGACAACTTTCACTGCGTTGTTTTGGAAAAAAAACTTATTTTTTTATCACGTTTGAGCGATGGCGACGCAAGATGTTGTACAGCCTTACGAGTACGATCCTGTGTCCGACCCGGAAAGTGCATTTTCTGATGAACCGGAGAGAATTCAGAGGCTCTTACAGGACGTGTCTGCACGGTAATTTTCCACCTCCTATCCTAAGCACCACTTATAAATATAATGCAGAAACAACGTTTTGTATAGTAAAAAAAATAGATAACATTGTAAAGCTACGTTTTGTAAGCTGCATGTTGCGGTGAAATGAAAACAACGCGTAGTCCACCAGGTGTTTGCTAATTGCTGCTACCACTGTGCACCTGCTGTTTACGCGGGGGAGGGGAGCTCTGCTGAGACGGGAGCAGTGGTTGGTGGCTCGGCAGGTGACGAAAGGTCGGGGGCATTTCTAGGAGGAATGGGCGTTGCTGGGAGGAATGAGGC
>OOFC01042889.1:6229-22188 GCA_900323345.1 Pseudochromis fuscus
AGCTCATGCAACAATGAAATGGTTTTAAAATCTCACAGTCAGTGACTTGGAGGTAAGTCAAATACAAAACAGCTCATACAAAAGACCTTAAAAAATGGATTTTCCATAACATGTCCCCTTTAATGGTTTATGCCAGAATACCTGCAACCTGATGGCATTCTCAATAATAATAATGGTTTGGATTTATATACCCAGGAATGCCATACTCAAAGCACCTACAGAGACCATTATTCAGTCATACCGGTAGCAGTAAGCTAAGTGACAGTTTGTGCCTATGGCCCCTCCCACCATCACCAAACCATTCATTCGACATTCATACAGGGCAAATTAGGTAAAGAGTTTTGCCCAAAGACATACCAACAATGTCTGGGAGGAGCAGGAATTGAACCACTGACCCTTCGGTTGATAGACAGCTGGTCTACCACTGAACCATTGCTGTCCCCCAGCTTTGGTTTACATTGCTAAGGAGGATTGTTAGCAAGCCCATGTGAGCCTGGAAAGGTTATCAACTTCTAGTCTTGCCTATGTTGCCTAATGCTAATAGCTAATGCTATCACCACACAAAATGCAAAACACATGCCAGCACACGGCCAAGGTTGTCATTTAAGAACCAGTGAGTAGTTCACCTGGCAACAACCAAAGTCATTCAGACAGAGCTCATAGCAATGGCTGTTTCCATGTATCTGAAAACCTAGCCACAGATTTTTGTTGTCACTGAAACACATGCATCGACTTTTGTATGACTTATCTTCCTTTAATTCAGATTTTAAAAATATAAAAATCCACCCTTGTCTTTTGCCTTGTTTGCTCTTTAGATAATTAGTTCTGTGAATGTCATTGGATACCACTGTAAATAAACAGAGTGTATGAAGCTGAGCATGAATCTGCTTCTGATGATTTCCCCCCAAAAAATTGAAAAAAATAAATGAAGGAAGTTTCAGATTTGCAATTTCACCTTTAACATTGAATCATAGGCTCCCAGTGTCAAGCCCACTCGATACAAACAACCGCTTCGAAGTTTCTACCATTTCAGCTCATTAGTGTACCAGTCTGCATGGTTGAGTCAGAATGGTGAAACCGTTCCCCTGGTATGGAGCTGTGGGCTGCAGCTCTCTGCAAACCACCATACACAAGCCTGGCCAGCATGAAATGGAGAGTCAAAGTAAACAATTAGCCTGCTGATGCTTGAATTCAAACAAAATCCAGAGCTACAGCTAGTTTCCTAAAGCTCGACTGTGTAGCAACAACGGTTTTTGCTAGTTCAATATAGAGATTTTCTATGCACTGAAACATCCCAACAGAATGAATGAAGAACTACTGACCAGTGTATTGTTATTGTACCAGGCATTTGAGTCATAGAAGTAGTCACTGTTGATGGATGTTGGTGAACCCAAAACTTAAAGATATCTCAAATCAACTATTGCTCGTAAGAGTCTTTCCATTGGGCAGTGTTAGCAGAAGTCATGGTGCTTCCTGTAAAGGGTAAGAGTGTTTGAAAATGCCATGAAAACTGGGGCTTCGATCAACAGCATGAAAACCCGGTCAAACAGAACTTGGGCCTCAGGCTGCTTTGACATGGCAATAACACAACTCAACATATGGGGTCACGACTACAGTGCCATACTCCCCCCCACTTCCCCTCCGACTTGTGGTCGCTTCTGACGTAACCGTAGATATCTACAACGTTATTCCACCCAGACAAAGCTCTAATTCAAGATATGTGGAATTACATTTTGTCTCTGCGACATTCCACATTGAGATATCGACAATGCCATTCTGACTCGTTCAAACTTAATTTAAGATATCTAAAGAGGATGATATAGACATGTTGAATTGTGGGGTTTAAAAATATCTTGAAACAGTCTGCAAGTGGTCTTGAGAAGACCTCAGTTGACAACGCAGTTTACAAAACAGCCTCTCTGGATGGCAAATTGGTGTGTTGACTCTCAGTCGAACTTAAAAATGGGGCGGTTCCCGGCTGAGTGTGAAGCGGCTGGGATGAAGATCAGCACCTCCAAGTCTGAGGCCATGGTTCTCAGCTGGAAAAGGGTGGTTTGCCCACTCTGGGTTGGGGTGGAGGTCCTGCCCCAGGTGGAGGAGTTTAAGTATCTCGGGATCTTGTTCACGAGTGAGGGTAGGATGGAGCGGGAGATCGACAGGTGGATTGGGGTAGCGTCGGCAGTGTTGCGGACACTGAACCGGTCCGTTGTGGTGAAGAGGGAGTTAAGCCGGAAGGCGAGGCTCTCTGTTTACCGGTCGATCTACGTTCCAACCCTCAAATATGGTCACGAGCTTTGGGTAATGACCGAAAGAACAAGATCGTGGATACAAGTGGCTGAAATGAGTTTCCTCCACAGGGTGGCGGGGCTCTCCCTGAGAGATAAGGTGAGGAGCTCAGTCATCCGGGAGGGACTCGGAGTAGAGCCGCTGCTCCTCCACATCGAGAGGTGTCAGTTGAGGTGGTTTGGGCACCTGGTGAGGTTGCCTCCCGGGCACCTCCCTACAGAGGTGTTCTGGGCATGTCCAACCGGGAGGAGGCCTCGGGGTGACCCAGGACACGCTGGAGGGATTACATCTCTCGGCTGGCCTGAGAACACCTCGGGATCCCCCCAGAAGAGCTGGTGGAAGTGGCTGGGGAGAGGGAAGTCTGGGCTTCTCTGCTAAGGCTGCAGCCCTGCGACCCGGACCCTCCAGATAAGCGAGTACGATGAGTACCAGCAAACTTACCAAGCTCACTTTTCATTATCATGCAATTAATTGACTTATTGATTATCGTGACAGGCCTAGTCGCTAACACTGCCAGCAGTTCTGTGTCTTGCTGCAAGTTTGCTGGTGACACACCAACTTCACAAGCAACATCTGACTGCCTGTTACCAGCCTGAAGGCGCACAATGGCCAGGTGGCACTGCTCGTCCGTTAAGTGACGTTGCGTGTTCATGGCTGCTTGAATGATGAACAGGGAATGACTTACTGACAATACAAGCATTTTATTCCCCCAAAATGTTGAAATTGATGCCACATTGAAAAGGCTTGTCCTATTGTATTTTTTGCTATTGGCCCCAATACAAAAGGCACACTGTACAGAGGGAGACCATTACGTGGAAAACACAAAATGAGGTGTGTCTATCACCCTAATACAATTGCCTCCCTATTCCAAAAATCACTGAAGTGAAACAAACACCTAAAGTATGAAATCCACTGAGGACCACACAATATCCCTAACTTACTGTGAGTAGTGTATATTGATGAAATTATGATATCATTTTTTCCATGTGAAAAAATAATTTAGTATGTGCAGTTTTTTGTGTTAATTGACATAGAAATCATTTTACACTGTATTTTTGCAGTTTCATTAATATTTGAGTATATTTTAAGTTATTTGTTCAATTTTTTTATTTTCTTAATTTAAATATAAACACACTGCTAACACAGGTCTCACAATAAATGGATAAGCTATTTAGCTTGTGTGGTATTAATACAGTATTTTGGGGTCTTTGCAGTGGAATATTTGTGTATTTTATGGGTGTTATTTAAGTGGATATCTTACATGTGGCCATTGTAACTTACTCACAGTTACAGGAGTTTTTAAAATATATAGGCTTCTTTAACAGAAGGTCTCTGCACGCTCCATACACAGTAGATGCAACAGCAACTGGAAGCTCATTTCAACCCTGAAAGGTGCATTTGACAGTGATGATGGCGGCCATTTATGTTCCCCTGGTGGAAGGGAGGATGAGAAAATAAACTCCTAAAATCTCCTTCAACAATAAAAGAAATGGGAGTAAGTCAAAGTAGAAACTTACAGAATACAAAGTAACAGTGCTGTTGGGAGAATACCAATGAGGACGTGATGTAAAAGCAAAATGTGGAAATATTTACTGTTAATTATATTTCCTGTCTTTCCCTCCCTCCTTGCTTGCCTTTAATTTACTCATTCATGATTATACAATGACTTTTAATTGAATTTGTTGTGCTACATCAGTCTTCTTAATTGGCCTGATCTGCCTGTATGTGTATGTGCATGTTCATGTTGCTCAGCATGCACATGTGTGCTTGACAGTGTAGTGTACCACTATGGTGGCTTAAGGTGTGTTTGCAAGTGTGACTTTTTTCCTCTTAATCAGTGAGTACTGATCTGCATCTCTGGAGCTGGTATAAAGGTACTGAGATGTGTTTTGTGTGTTTGTGCATGTCAGTGTGTGTTAGAGAAGGTGGCAATTGCTGTAACAGCAGCTTTGAATTCTAAGCACGTTCAGTGTGTGTGTGTGCGTGTGCACACATACATGTACTAACAAAACACACACACAAGTCTCTCGGCGCTTCGTCATGGCAGAAGGAGGCAGAGGAATCGCCATGGAAACAATGCTTTGAGTCAACCAGTCAGAAAGCAGTCATGGGTTGTTTTGGGTTTTTTTTACCATGCAGCAGCAGGTTAAAGGTTTGATTTCCAGAAATGTAAGACTTCTTGATGTCCTATTGACGCTGGATAATAGAAACCATAAATCAATACGATTCCAAGTTGGTCAAAATGCTAGATATGAGACTAAGCACTTAAAGACTGTAGCGTCAACAGCAGGTCTCTCTCCTCATGTCTCCTCCGACGTCTCATCAACCCCCATAAACAACTGACCAGTAATAAAACTGCTACACTGCCACAAAGTCCATATGGAATGACTTAAGGACAGATAAGAGTCGTAAACCTTGCCTTCTCCTTCATTTGACACTGTGAAGACATAAAACTTTTGCCAGTTTAGCACTTCAAGAACTAGTGATTTTCATTTACCAGATAAAACTATGATTTTCACCTCCCCTCCTCCTGTTCAACATGGTGAAATAGCACCCAAAAGGATGAAATGCTGGATTTACACCCTTGTGCCCTGCATTTGTACTGGAACTCCCCATGACCTTAACTTTCCTGCGGAGACACACACATGCACACACACTGACATTATCCTTTTGCCTAAATGAGAACCAGACCAACTCATAAATTAATTTGGGAGTGTGAACTCGGGATCCACACTCAGAATCTCACTGTGGACACAGAACCTCTATGAACTCATTTAAAGTGTTAATAAAGTTGAATTGTTTTATCATTGTAACCATTGTTCACTTAAAAAGGCCATGTTGTGAAAAATCTGATTAAAACGTCAATTTTATCATGGAGCAGTAGTGCTCCCTACGAATCTTTATATGAATGTATTTTATACAGCATTCTAAGTGGAAAGCAGTGTTACTATTTTTTAAATCACCAAGTGTTAAAAATGTAATCTTATGCTTTTATTGTGCTCATATGCTTTTATCACCGCAACACATGAGCTCACAAATGTTACTTATCAGAATAAGAGAGATTAACTGGTCTCACGGATTCTTTTATACGTTTTAGTCTTACACCTAGCAAGGTATCTTGTTTATTGATTGTTGAGCATGTGATTTCATGTTATTCTGAATATTGAAGTAATTTGAATGATGGAATCCTGAAGCAATAAGACAAACCTTATCTCAGTTTTATAAGTTTAAAGACATCCCCTCTTTGTGTGCACAAAGGAGGACTGTCCAGTCAAATTTCTACCACCAAAACCTTGGACCCTTGGTCTACACCCAGGACAACTTTCTAATTTGCATAATGATACATAAGACGAACCACTCCTTTTGCCTTCGCTCTTCGTCTGATTCGGGTCTTCGTCCGATTCTGCTGCTGAAGTGCCAGGTCACATCTGACATCCAGCCACTCTGCACTTTCTGGGCGCTGGCCCGCCTAACTCTTAGTCTGTAACCTCTACATTTGTAACTTGAAGTTTTTGGAACATTTTAGAACCTCCAACCTCCATCAACTACAAGTTTGTATTGATTGCAACTATTTTTCTTAGAGCAGGTGAATTACAGTGGCTGTAATTACCTCCGCCAAGGAGGTTATGTTTTTGTCGGCGTTTATCTGTCTGTCTGTCTGTCTGTCTGTCTGTGTTCAAGATAACTCAAAAACTTATGGACGGATTTTGATGAAATTTTCAGGATATGTTGGAAGTGGGAAAAGGAAGAACTGATTTCATTTTGGGGGTGAATTGCCACACCGTCTGGATCCAGGAATTTTTTTAAGGATTCTCCTGACAAAGTCTCTCCTTGACGGAGTCCATCTTGATATGCTAGCACAGGCGCAGTGCAGTTGCTCGCGAACCTCCGCGCCCGGGCGATGCACTCACATTTTTGGAGGTGTACGCGGACGCCTCCGCGCCTTTCCACCCGAGCGCTTCCCGACGTGTTCCATGACATTTACGTGACGCGGACCCTCGTGCACCACCGCGGACATGCACACGCGGAAAGTATCAATTGGCCTTAACAGTGCTTGGTGGAGGTCTGCGCTCTCAGAGCGCTTTTCCAGTTCATCTTATTTTTGGACAATTAAGCTTTTTATTCCATTTTCGGCATCAGTCTTAATCTGCAAACTCCAAGGAACTCCTGCTGCCTACACCGGCCACAGATCTGAAAAGATGGTCGAACTTGATCCAACAAGTGGTCTCCAAAAGGAACCTTCACTGCCGGTTCCAGAACCAGACATGACCCACATCCAGATGGCCCGGGACCCGACCACCCACTCCTGTTTGGACTCAACGTCACGCATGGAATATGGCCAGCCAAGAGTCTGAGACTGAGGAAATCCACGCTCTGTAAGCTCTGGTAAAACTGAAGCTGATCAATAATTTTCCAAATTCTAAACTTCTTAGTTTTCCTTTCCTTTAATTTTCTTCTTACGGCGGTCGTTAACCCTCAAATAATTAATCCAAATTCAGATTCCATCATTCCACCCATTTAAACCGTAGGTATGGTTAACATTTTATTATTTCATCAATTCACGTATTTATCCATTTTATATTGTTCTCACCTTGTTAGTTAGATTTCACTATTATTCAATAAATTCATAAAACTCACACGTTGTTGCCCGATGTATTTCTTTTGCCTGAAAATGATTGTTTAATGATCTGTGAACTGATTCTTCTGATTCATGACTGATGAAATTATTGAAATTATTGTTTTTATCATATATGGTTGGTGGTGCCCCATACAACGAGACAATTTAATAATTATCAATGCTAATAACACTACAAGAGAATTTTTTATAAAAGTATTAATACATATTATTAATCAATCTAACAATTTTCTCAATTAATTGGCCTACAAATGTCTGCTGACAAACACCTGCATTGTGACATATTTATGGAGCAATTTCAACAAACTACTGAAACACCATAGTTAGGCAGCTAACACTGAAGCAAATGGTAAATGGAATACATTTTATATCACGCTTTTCCACCTTAGCTTAGGTCCCAAAGCATTTTACAGGGCCCCTCATTCACCCATTAACACACTTTGACACACCAGTAGCTACAGAGCTGCAATGCAAGGAACTAGTCACCATTGGGAGCTACTTAGAGTTCACTGTCTCGTTCAAGGACACTTCAACATGTGGATAGGAGGAGCTGTGGTTTGAACCCAGAACCTTATGATTCATAGACATCCTGCTCAGACCCACCTGAGCTGCAGCTGCCCATTATTAGACAATAGTAGACAACATTTGTATTATGTAATCTAATGTCTTTCCAACTCATCTTGAGGAGTTTGAGAGCCTTAATGACCCTAGGAGCTATGTTGTCACGGGTATTTTACCCCTGGTAGGGTCTTCCATGGCAGATTGGTCCAAGGTGAAGGGCCAGGCAAAGAACAGTTCAGAAAACCCTGATAACAGATAAAAACAAGAGACCATGTACCCAGCCGAGAGGGTTACCGGGGCTCCACCCTGGGGTTGAGGCCCGGTGGTGAGTACCTGGTGGCTGGGCCTTTGCCCATGGGGCCCGGGCGCCCAACCTTTTTGGAGTGCTTCGGCCCAACTCAGCGGCTTCTTGTAGGACCTTATGCCATGTTCTAAAAGTCGGCCACATACAGCGCAGGTGGAGCACTGGACACCAGTTTGGTTTGACCACTGCTGCTCAAGCTCCTGTGATGTCATTCAGTGGTTTTCATTGCACATGTGGATCAGGATGTGGTCATTTCTTGCTGAAGAAACCCTTGGACGAACAGATCCTGGTTTGTCTTCCAAGCTGTTGGTTTGTCTGTATTTCTGCAGAGTGTATCTAACTGTTTTTACATTAGGTTCCTTGTTACAACCATTTTTGTCTCTGAAGAACTTTCAAACGTGCTGCCTTTATATGTACATGAAGCACGGCAACAAAAATTGTCTTTTAATAAAAACCACAACCTTAATTAAGTCACATTTACACTGGTACCTCCTCACTTCGCCTCACCCCGGATTGGCCTGTCTCGGTTGCATTTACATTGCCGAGGATAGTCCCTCCTTCGTGTAGCTGGCCGTCATTCGTGACATCATCTTCTATGCGACACACAGGTGTGGAAAGAAGCAATGGAGGAACAACTGCTGTTTTTGACTCTCGGTCTATGGCTGTTTTTCACAGCAAGAAGACGGTTTTTATTTTGTTTTGAAAGGATGGCACCCCATCGTGTGTCAAAGGGGCAGAATTTCTGACAGATGCCATTTCTTTTCTTGTTGTTTGAAACACGTCTGCACAGTTTGCCGACCATTTAAAATGGCATGTTTGCGGGGACAGATTACGTGCCACGCTGTGATGACGCAACAATGCAGTGACGATTCCGTCCAATAAGATTTTGGTACCTGCTCTGACCTGACGGGGTACTTTTTTTGAAACTGCAGGAAAGGAAATACGAGAAGTTGTACCAGGTACCAAGTTCCAGGTCCTTTTTTGCCAGAGTAAATGCATCAAAACCGAGATGAGGCAAGGCGAGGCAGGACCATGTGGTACCTGGGTAAATGTGGCTTTAGTGGATCACTGGTACCAAAATGACACAATATCCAAATACTTATGTATTTTTATGGGACCATTTAATTTTAAGTTGTTAATGGTTTTTTTTAGGATTTGCTTAGTATTTTGGCTGTGACAGTACTAACAGAAATTGCGCTTGAAGATCTCTGTTAGATTGTTATTAACTCAAAGTTTTACAAATGCATGGGGTGTTCAAAATTTTTTTCCACCACTGTATGTGATTGAAAATGATTAAAAAGACATCTGTCATTTCATGTGAACTATAACATTAACATTAAAATGGTTGTAAAGCAGGTAGAGGTGTTTGATATCCTTAAATACAAATGCAAGATAAGAATACGGTTAGCGCTGGAATATAGCGTGAACAAAATAGGAGACCAAGAGGGGAACATCAACAATTCAGTGTCGATGGTAGATCAATATATATTCAGACAGCAAAGGACAACAGCATTAGTCATTTGTTCTAATGGCTTAAAACAACCGTTTTTTCCCATCTGTAAAATCTGCCCTGGCCTCTTAAGAATTTGTCACTTATTCAAACAGCCCTAAAAGATGAAAAGGAAGCACTTCAGATGTTTATATTCTTTTCGATCACGCAGCACCATTAGGGAGGCGTCAGACTGTCCCACATTTATTCTGTAGTATGTGACAATAAGCTCAAATCCAGAGAAGACAAAATGTTGGATTGGATTCTGTCTCTTTGTCTTAATTATATATTGTCTAAAGATCACAGATGAAGAAAAAAAATTTGGCAGATCCTCACTTAATTTTAGTCATGAAGATATTTAAACAGACCAGTAAATTTACCTCCAATGGCAGAAAAGGAAGCACCGTAATGGTTTGACTCAGTTCAGCACCATGGAAAACTCATCAGCATAAAATGAATAATAAAGATGGAAATCTACATCTCAATCTGTGGATTTTTACATTACACTGTACTTGCATTAGAAACAGTTGAACTCACTGTCATCACGCCTGTTTTTCAGGAGTCAGCGTCACTAACTCAGCATAGACATACACAGTTAAATAAATGGATAAATAATTTCATATGTGAATAAATACATGAATAAATTCCAGCAGTAGTAGTATCAAAATAAAAAAATAAATGAAAAGAACTCTATTTTTAGACGTTTTAATAAATAACAATGGGTATTTGTAAACGTGAAAACAATGTTAATCACCATAAAAATGTTCTATTTAATGCATTACAAATTCTTAGAAGGTTCATATAATTCAAATTAAATTTTCACAGCAATTAACTAATTTCACGCATATTTGTTAATTGGCAGATATCTAATATAATTATGGAAGTTAAAAAAGCAAAAATATTACTTTTCTTACATGTTTAAATATCATTCATTAACACTGACATACTGGCCACAGGGAAACCTTTCTCTTAAGAGGATCTTTCTTTAGTCCAAACAAAGTAGTTTTAGTTGCATAATCGTTTTTAGATTCAGATGCTGCTGGGTTATCAATGCAATCAGTAATATACTGAAAACCATAACACAGTTGGATCTGACAGTCACCACATGCACAAACTGCTGCTGTGATTACTGTGATGAAACATACACACACACACATACGTAAGCAAGTCCATAAAAACAGGACACGAGATAATTAAGCCACCCTGTATGCAACCTGTGTGTGTGTGTCAGGTTAATTAGCCAGGAAGACATCAGGCAGACGTTCGGCAGCTTCCTTTGATCTGTTAGAGTTGTGTCCCAAAGACACACACACACACCGACACAAAAACACACACCCTCTCGACGATGATGATAATGGCTGTCTTTTTTTTCTTTGCTGCTGTCACATCTGCACTCAAGCCAAGACAACATACACACACCTATTGTTACTGTGACAGTAGACGAACAACAGGCTTTCTAATTATGAATCATCCAGCTACACACTGACGCTGTTTGTTTGTTTTGTTTGTCTGTTTGTTTGTTGGTTTGTGATGTACCAATTACTGGTATAATGATAAACTGTGGTAAAATTCCTGATGGTTAGTATTAACATTTCAAATTTGAATTATCATTAAAACCGTGTTTGATTACCACACTTTGAATAACTCACGGTGATTCTGCTCATTTCCTGGAGAGGTAGCAGCACGACCTCAGACGCAGCCGCATATGTGCAGTTTACAATGTTTGGTCCCTGAAAACATGGTGAAGGCACCTGCATGGACAGCGCTCCAGAGATTTTTTCCCCACTAAACGGACAAAGATTTGTATGTTATACAACAGATACATACACATAAAGCCATTATCTATATTTACATAAAACCATTAATATAAGTTTGTTGCGGATAAAGATCAGCTGAGTCGTTGTCAGAGCACCTGTTAGCTTAAAAATGAAGGAGATGCCAGCAGAAGTATAACTATCAGTCCATGAAAAAAGTGGATATTCCAGTTACAACATGACTGAGCAAGCAAAGCCGTTTTGTGTTGTTATATGTGGTATTTATTCAGTTTTGGGAAATCATGATGTCCAGAAAACATAAGCCCAAGTTGGCTGGCTGACAGGGACTAGTTAGCATCAGATCTCAGGTATTTCCACTGAAACGGAGAGAAGACTAGCAAAAAACTTTTTTATGTTGAGAGCAAAACGCCCACAGTTCAGTGACAATGACAGTTAAGCACACGTGGCTTTTAAATAATGTTTAATTTGATGTTTACATGTTAATATTTGAAAGTTTCTGCCAACAAAATATTACATTGTGCTTGTTTTTTTTTCCAAAATACAAGTTTGCTAAATTATTTCAGTGTGTGTATATAGGTACTTTTTGAACATTTTGACCACATTTCAATAATACTACTAACAATAATAATAATGATAATAATAATAATAACATCATAATTTTGGTCACAATAACTGATATGAAATTTTCCTAGTGTTATATCTCTAGTGAGTGTGTGTGTGCTGAATAAATTACAAAAAATGGGGGAATGATAATATAAGAACAAGATTTTGAAAAACACTAAGACACAAATAATCTTCTCTTTAACCTTGATTTATATTACAAAAATATCCACTTACTCTAAAGCTACATTCACACATGAAGCAAATTTCCTTATGGCACAAGTATGTTATAAGCATCCGTGGCACCACTATTGGGCCTGGGTGGGCACGTGCCCACTCATTTTGACCCAGAGCTCCAGGAGATGACGTCAGCAAGAGCTCTGAATGTGACTAGTTTTGTTTACGTCGCCATATTGGCAGGAGAAGCAGCAGCTAATGAACGGTGCTAGTGTTGTCATCAAGCCTTCAGAAATTACTGCACATTTTAATCACATTGATATTGAACGATACCTCACAAAACTTAATAGGTTAAACATAACCAACCTGTATAATGCACCTGGTGTGCTTTTTACGCCGCTCGAGTCAGCTACAATGAAAGACAAAGTTCCAGATCTACAGTACCCAGACATCTACAACTACCTCATTTAATGCATCAGGTTGTCATTCAGTACATAATTTTCACCAAACCTGCCTTCATGTGAAGAGAACTCCAAAACACTGGATGTGTCCTTCCTGCAGAAAAATCATTATTGCACAAAAAAGTGCAAAACTAGACAGTAGTGATGTAAACAGCCTCGTATTAAACTTATAGTTGATGCTATAAAACACATTAGTTTCACACAAAGTAATCACACAAGTGAAATAAACTGAGAGGCAAATGGGTTTCTTTCGTTTATTTACAGTCAATGCAAAATATCTACAACTTTTTTTTAATGTGTATTGATTTGTCTGGTGGCAACCGCTCATCTACTCTGATTCAATGTGAACACACGGGTGTGCTTATTTTAACTGGCCCATCCAGTGTTCTGAAGGCCCACCCACAGTCAAAATTCTGCCGCCGCTTATGGTTATAAGTAAATGCAATGACACGCATAGACAAGTAAAATTTTTCTTGTCACCTGGGGCAAATTGGCGTCATGCAAATTTAAAAAGTTTTAACTTAAGTAAAAAATTTACAATGTCTATGGCCATCCAGAACATCATGACATGACTTTGACTGTAACGGGATGAAACCAAGAAGGAGAGGAATTTTCACTGTTTCTGAATACTGGAATATTCACAAGGGGTGAAATCTCCAAAATCAGTCCAGTGGCCATCTTCACACAAGTTACAAGAGATGAAAATTAGCTTAGCTTTTTAGACAATTTCAATCACCATTGAAATGTCCAAACCCTACTCCAGCCCAAGCTCAAACAACTCTATGTGAGGGAGGATGAGTGTCTATCCACCATGGGATCCTTACATAGACTGCATGTATAGAAATGGATGAAGCAAGGGGGCTCAAAAATGCAGCCAATGCTGAAGTGTAATACACCCAACGGCCACTGGAGGCTGGCTCCAAAATACTCTGCACTGTACTCAGCTATAATGGACATCAATTCAAAAATCTGCATTTTCAATTATGAAATACTGTCATGATTCCCTCTAGTTTTGGTTTTTGTGATTTGTTGCCTTGTTTTTTGGCTTTGGTTCTAGTTGCATTTCCTGATGTTTGGATTTTTCCCTCGGTTCACTGTCTGTGTCTTCCCTGTCTTAGTTTTTGTGTCACTGTTTTCCTGTTTTATTTTGGTAAGGATCCTGTCTGTTAGTATATCACCTGTCCCACTGATGTGCTAATCACTGCTCCTTCACAACTACTCCCTGCCTCTGTCTTGTCTTTGTCAGTTGGTTTGTCTTCTGTTCCCTGCCTCTGGTTCCTGCTCCTGAGTTTTGCCTCGTTTGTGATTTTGCAGTTTTCTGTAACTTTGGATTTTTAGTTTCCTTGTGGATTAGTGTTTAGTTTGGTTTTAGTTTTTCCCTTGCCATTGTTGTGTAGCGCCCTGAGTTTATGTTTTGTTTATTAAAGACCTTTTTGTCTCTGAGAATTGTGCGATTGGGTCCTTCTTTCCACTACCCATGACGAATACAAAAATGTTTTCACAAGTCATTCTGATGTCTTTGGCCACTGTTAATTCAAATTTAAATCAAATGTTAAAAATAATTGTATGATATTGAATTATAAACCAACCTCAGATTAATTGTTCTTACACAAAAACATTTCCAAAATGATTTTATGTAAAATTAAAGTCACAAACTGTCTTTTAATTACTAAAATGTAATGCCGTTTTAAGAATTGCATATTTTATAGAATTTGTAGTGCCTCAGCTTCTGGAAAAATCCAGATTTTGTTGTTTAAGGTTTCTTTTTACAGTGCAGGTCAAGCTGTAGTCACTCTCATACATCTCATATGAATAATTAGCCTGAGTGTGCGATGGCAGTGCCAACACTCTGTTCCTTTTACAGCTGATGACTGATTTTCTTCACCATGCCGATGGTTGTTTGTCATATTTTGATCTGGATCAACTTAAGTAACTTTTAATGAAGGATGGGAGGGGGGAGTTAGAAACTCTCTCTTCTTGTATCTTTCTCCATCTTTTCCTATTAAAAAAAAAATCTAATAGAGTGATGCGGTCTCCTCTGCCCATTAAGCCGCTATTAGCCCTGAGGAACTCATTACAGACTCGGCTGGTAGGCCAACGACAAAAACATCAAAATCTGGTTGTAAAAAGACACCGAGCGAGACTTAAGGAAAGAAAGAGTTATCAAGAGTGTGGGGATGGAAGACAGATGTGCTGAGTCAGCTGTTCTGGTCCTGTCAGCCAGCAGTTGTCAAAATAAAAACAGCCCTGTTAAAACAAAAAAGCAAATCAAGAAAGGAGGAAAGATTTTTTTGGATGATTGACAACTTCAAAAATGCCAGTATGGAGACAGGCTAATTCAAGTCACATGTTTGACAAAATAATGGCTCTCAAAGCCCAGATCTTGAAGAAAAAAAAAAAAAAAAATTCCTCCTGTATGCACCAAATGACAGAGACAGATGGAGATTTGCTTCCTCCTCCAATGTGAAAACCAGTCCTTAAGATGCTGAAACTGAATATGTCAACAGGTCTTTGCTTGTGTGACATGAAATAAAGTCGAAATATTCATGGGTAAAGGAGAAAGTGGCAGATAAATGTCTGATTGCCACCAGCAGAACAGACACTGAGTCATTTAATCACTCGCTCACTGAATTAATGCTCTTCCACTTCTCTGAAACGGCCAGTTATACCAAAATACTTGAGAAGGGTGTTTGTGTAGTTGAGTTTGATTAATACACGTCACTTTCTCTGCCCTTTCCTTTACGTGTGATGCTGTTCCAAACAAACCGTCATGCTAATAAAGATTCAACCAAATTGAAGTGTGGGAAGGAAATGGAGCATGAGAGTTTGAGGAGGAGCGAGAGACATGTTACAACACACCTCAAAGCAGCATGCATACACAAGATATCCACACAGGAAGCTATTTTGTGTTAAACGGGAAGAGGTTGCAGACGTGGTGTAATGGGTGTTGAGTGAACCCAATTGCAGTACAAAACAGACCAGTTTGAACAGTCTTTATTCAGCAGATAGGTGCAGAACACAGTTAATCACAAGATGAATGCGACAGCTTCAGACGGGATTCGAACCCCGTTCTCCCGTGCAACAGGCAGGCACATTTCCACAGGACCAAGCAGGCAGACAGGCTTAGTGTGAAAGTTGTGAGCAGTTGAATGTCCAACAGTTCTTAACAGGCTCAACAAGTGTGAGTGGAATAAAGGCTCAAACTCACTGCTGATGGGAATCTTCCTGGTTATTCAGAAGAGAGCTGGTGAGGTGAAGCTGAAGCAGTGGGTCTCTTGGCAGAGTAGTAACGGACTGAGAGCAGACCAGCCACAGGCAGATGACGAACAGGAAACAGGCAAGCAAAACTCGTGATCAAGGACAGAAGGCTGGTGGGTTTACCAGGGCTGAGGCATGGAGCAAGGTCGGAGACAAATCAAGTCGATACCAGGTAAGCAGATCAGGAACGAGTGCTGCAGAGTCAGGCATGAAAGCTGAGACAATCTGGCAAGGACTGAGTGGAGTGAAGCAGCTTAAATACTGGCTTGATTGAAAATGGTGATCAGCTGAGCAGGTAACAGCAGCAGGTGGAGGCAGTTTGGCTGATGAGGCGTGGCTGAACAGCAGAGCAGGAGAGGGGGAGAGCAGGCTGTGACAGTTCCATTCTCCCCTCCCCCATCTTGCTGTGTCC
>OOFC01042890.1:0-14346 GCA_900323345.1 Pseudochromis fuscus
AAGGCAGGACACACACTGCGAGGAAGATTTTTTTTATCAGGCCTCTGTGTTCTGAGGGCAATCTCTAATGCAAAAGTCTATCAGTTTAATCTTTCCAATTAATTCTAACTACTTGTATCCATATCTGTTTTAATCATATTGCTCTTTTAAAATCCACTGATGTCCCATTGCTTTGAACCGGCTGCCTTTAAGTATGCTATTTGGAAAAAAACATTTACCGGGAAGCTGAGAGAGCTACTACAATGGATAGTGAAACTGTATAGGCTGTAATTAAAGCCTCAGACTCTGATGCAAATCTTCATTAACGAGCCAAAATGATACATTAACAACAGATGCAGCACAGACAGAACACCTCATTACCATATCGATTTGAAAACTTCAGAGGCCCAATTGTTACGTTAGTTTAATAAATAGCTGTCAGGAGCCAACGTCCCTCACGTCCTGCTCGACAGGTGCCAGAAATACTTAATAAGCATGTGTCAGTGCTAATGATCACAAGTGAGACAATATAATCTGGAGTCATTACTCAGTGTGCGCTACAGTGCAACACCCTCGGAGCTGCCTGTGATGGAAGTGGCACTCATAAATAAAACATTACTCATCGGGATAAAGACATTATCATTAATCAAGGATACAACAAACTCTGCTTTGATTTCCATCAGAGTGACTCTTTTGTAAATTGAGGCCTGAACAATGATGGTCAATAACCACTCAGCATTTAAAGTGTGTTTACACTGTGGGATTTTGTGTGAGCCTTGGACAGAAAACAGGAAAACTGCACACTGTCCATCACTTTCTAAGTTTGGGTCTGCAGGACGACATCATAGCCTACATACTGTCTGCATGGTGTTGGAGTCTGAGGTCTAAAATGTGTAAAAATATATTAAATACAAGTAATGACAGTGTGTTGATTTCTCTGTTTTCTTTCCAACTTACTAAAAGAACTTTTGAAATGTGACCTAACCGTCTGAAACGAACGCTGACAGCCGTGAAGGAAATGTGGTAAAATCTTTGGTCGGCAATTGTCCAGAAGATCACTGTGAGACATGTCCACGGGCCGTTGGACACAGAGAGAAAAGAGTGTCGATAAAATCAATCCATCTATCCATCACCCATCCTATCACACAGGGTGAGGCCCACCACCCGGCAAAGGAAACTAATTTCAACAACTTTTGTCTTTGACAGGGGTGGGCAATCCTGGTCCTCGAGGGCCGCTATCCTACATGTTTTAAATGTGTCCCTCTTCCAACACACCTGATTCAAATGACCAGGATGGTTATCAGGCTTCTGCAGAGCTTGATGATGAGCAGGTCATTTGAATCAGGTGTTGGAAGAGGGAAACATCTCAAACATGCAGGATAGTGGCCCTCGAGGACCAGGATTGCCCACCCCTGATCTATGACCTTATTCTTTTGGACATTACCCAAAGTTCATGACCATAAAAATTAAATAACTATGTTAACTGGGCTGCAAAGTCACATGGCTTAACTTTGAGGTTTTAGAAAGACCTGGTCAGCAGAGGAGAAAGATAACTAATGTTTAATACAATCACCATAGCGACCTATAATAGTTTGCTTTTATCAGTGGATGTGGAGTGAACATATGAATGTTATTTGATGTTACCTGAAATAAGGCATACCCATATACATAGTGCAAAGCGCTACACGTTTAGCCAACATCACACCGTTATGCATTATGCTCACTTCAGAGGACGAGCCAGTCCGATGCCCCGTCACGACGTTCTGGTCTGCAGCTGTGCACTATTTGCTTTTAGCATAACTGTTCCTGTAGCTTTTAGCAGAGGTCCCAAACTGCTGGATTTTAATCCACCACCAGCCACCAGCACTTGTTTTGAACATGTGTCTCTGGTGATCGGCTCACAAGTGGACAATCAAGACACAGCTTTTTAGATCATCTGATAGCAGTTTGGTGAAGACACTGTATGAAGTTGTGGGCCCTGGAGGACCAACAACTGGAGGATGTTTTACCATGCGTTTTGCGTGACCGAATCAGAAATGGACAGCCGACACGCTTTTGTATTTACAACTGCATTTAACGTGCATCTCCAAACGGTCCTGCTGAACACTTGTGTTCTGATGTCACTACGGCAATGCCAGGACCTGAACAGAGTTTTCACCTAACTCGCCAGCTTTTGTAACGAGTTAGCAAAGTTAACTAAAGAGGAGAAGGTAAAATGATTAATGAACTATTGAACATGTAAGGACTGTTCACACTCTTTCAGGTGAGAGGACAAAGTCGCATTGTTAATGAGCGCAGGGCGAGACGAAGGAGACTAAACGCAAGAAAAGCAGCAGCTTTCCTTTCCTGCACTGATGATGTATTTTCTGTTACATCCTTATCGGGGATGTCAAATGTGTCCCAGACCACCTCCCCATGTGGTTTGAATGATTGGATCTCAGTGCATCTTAGAGGTGGTTCACACTTGTTTCCTACAACTTGTTTGGTTCAGGCTGTTTCCACCTGCTGGGGCTATGACTGGAGAAAAGAAAAACAGAACTTCCAAAAGTTGATGGATCCTTTTTGCTTTGTCAACAAACAGAAAGGTTTCCACAGCTGTGAGTGTGAATCAGTGTGCAAACTTATTTGTGTTTACTAGGTCTCGGTCTGAGAGGGGAGAGCAGCCTATGTGTACAATAACAGAGTAAAAATGTTAAGTTCTGAAAAGTATTTGGACTGAGCTTTAGCAGGTTGCTGGGAAGGAGAGAGAAAAAAAAGATCTGAGAGTTTAGTATTGCTTTTTTCTGCCTTTTCTGAAACCCAAATATTCCCACAGTGCTGCATTTGAATCAGAGTTTGAGCAGATGATGAAAACCAGAAGAGAAATAGAGAAAGTATCTTGATGTCTTCTTTAATATGAGAGTGAAATGGAGCATTATGGAGGTTCAGTGGGTGACAGCATGTACCATGTAACTGTAAAATTGATATTCTTCTTCATGTCCTGACCCAAGGCCCTTATCTGTTTCTACCACCCCCCCTTCAGGCGAAATGCCAAAAGAGATAATTCATTATGTAAATGTCGGATGCTGAGTATCAAATCGGTACCTCATGCCCTCTGTGGACTTGTTCTGATAATTGCAGTAGAGCTGCGGTGTGCCCAGCATCGCCTCTGTGAAGACAGCCAGGAAGCCCAGGGTCTCCACGAACAGCGCAGAGTCCAGGAGGAGGTAGGTGATGTACGCCGCCACCAGCGTGAAGCCCAGCACGCACTCCAAGTAGTCCACAAAGCGAGTCCACGACCAGAAGTAGTTCCAGTCAAAGTCTAAAGTTGAACAACATTAGAAAAATAGAAATGAGCTCAAATAAATACATGTTGTTTAAAAACGCTCCAGCAGAGTGAGTGAGTTGGGACAGTAACACAATATAATGTGCTGTGCTGGTCCTGTAAAAATAAAGATAATCAAGCAAAGCAAAAGAAAAAGTGTTAGTTTTGTTTCTGAAACAAAAAGGTACATTTTGAGTCATTTGAGGAGAAAAAACACAAGTCAGAAGTTTAATTTGTGCCACATTGATGATGTAAAGATGATTACATTTTAAAAGTGAGGTTACCCATGAAGGAAATGGAACAAATCATATATGGTTATAATGTAAACAGTTTTTAAAGTCCCCCTGACATGACAAAGTGTCTTTTTAATCCTTTTACATCACATCACTGTTCATATTAACTAACATTAACTAACACTAACACCTTTAACCAAAAAAATTACAAATACTGTTTGTTTTTATTTTTATATCAAAGGACAATCCCATTAAAAAATAAATATATCATGTGACCAGTCAACCAATAGTATCATTCCATCCAGCTGTCAATCAATCTGCCGTTGGCAGCACAGTTTACCTGAACACACTGACAGAGAATAGTAGCAGCTGTAGTGGTAATCAGTAGTTAGTTGGAACAGCATCAATAATTAGCATGTAGTAATAACTAGCTAGCTGTGGTGTGTTTTGTTGTGTTTCAATGGTCCAATCAAATTGCTCCAAACGTTTCATCTTGCCTACTTATCCTGTCCATGCTGGAAATATGTTGATATGCTGGTTCAAGTTTAAAGACGTACTCTGCTAACGTATGTTCAAAAGTTGGTAGATGTCTACCATAGACTGTATATAAAAGATAGACATGGCCACAGTGAAGGTGAACTCTAAAGCCTGGAGTATGGAGTCTGGCTGTCACAATTTTGTCCTTTAGAGCCAGAAGTGACCATATTTGGACAAAAGGGGGGAGCCGGGGAGGAGTAAGGGGGTGGATCTGACCGCTGCTACCCTCCTGTGACAACACACACCAGTCACTCTAAATGGCTATGTGTATAATTATGAATAAGTAATGCAATTTATATGGGTGAATTTTAAAAGAAATTTGCTAGAGTATGGTTGTCATGAATGGGAAAATTAGAGACCAGTGTGAACCAGTTTATTTCTGTTGCAAAGTTGGATATTTTTGACTTGCTACTTGAGGAACTGCTTTTATGCTGCTTGGCATCTATGGCACAGCAGATTAAATGGTTTTACTGGTTGCATCATGGGAAATGTAGGATGTGATTATTGCAGCTTGACTCAAAACTGTGGACATTTTAGCCTTGTTTCTTAATTTTTGACCATTTTGCTTCAGTTTTAAAGAAGTACAATATTAAATTGTTGAAGTTACAGTAGTTTACTTGCAAGTGTTCCTAAACTTCACAGCAATCTGTGCAATATGTTCTGATATTTCTTCTGTGAAAGTGGAAATTTAAGCACTGCAAAAATGCAACATTCATAGTTCAAAGTGCGAATACAGCATCCGTGCCACTTAGTAATGACTTCAGATGTTAACGATACCAGTTAGTCGTAGTTTGTCAGTGAAATACAGGCAATTCCAGGGTCATTACAGGAAGATACAATCACCTACTGATCCTATCTGTTCTAATAAAAAGTAGAAAACTCTATTATGGTGAAATTTTCTAACTAACTTCACACTCGAGCTGCGAATTTTCACACCACTCCCACAATCCCCCCGTCTTGTACTCAGGAGAGAAAAAAAACACGTTTTACTGCTGCTACAAATATCTGACCCCTGCTCCATTTGGACTTGCTTTCATTAAGATTTTTACAAAACAGAAACATCTCACTTCAAGGTCTTGGAGGGAGGAGGCTTTGTGAGAAAGAGTGAAGGCGGTGAAAAGCCCTGAGGGACCGTGACAGTCGGCAGAGGTTGTTGTGGTGTTTTTCACACCGTAGTAATGGGCAGGGTGGGAATCTGGACGCTGATGAATGACGCCCTTCTATCTGCCCTTGTTTTCTATTGAAATGATTAGATGAAGATACTAAGCACAACACCACCAGCCTCCAGTAATAAGCACCAGAGCCAGTGCTGTGGTAATACCTCATGGCTGCGACCAGTCACTAGCATCTAACTACAGTAGACAGTCACAATAAGCAATGTCAGACATCTTTACCTTTAATCCCACTGATGCCCAAACACATATCTTTCTGTTATGAGGGCTGTCAGAGCAGTACGCACTCAGCTGCTCGTGTAATGAGAGCAGAGGAAAGAGTTAATCATGAAAATCTAATCACGGCTGAGAGTGAATGAGTGTTGCTGCGCTGCTGTATCTGAAATGGAATTTCTACAAGCCACAAATGCAATAGAGCTGATTCGTTTAATCATGTTTAAATGAGGCTTTGCTTATCTAAGAGGCACATCGAAGCACTCTGAGGAGGCCCAGCGTGTAGTCCTGTACAGGCCTCCAAAGAAGGTTGAATACAGTAGATAAGCAAAAGAATAAATTAAAATGGCTTGGCTCAACTTCTCCACTAAATGCCTAAAGTGTTTCTCAAACGTTTATGACATTTGAGTTCACAACTGAATGAAGTATTGTTTCATTAGAGAATTAATGGTGGCCGATTCTGACATTTAGATGGCATTTCTAAATGAATACACATGGCAGGCACGTATGCATGGAGGTAACCCGGCTTTACAACACAGAGCCAATGCAATTGTTAAACAAATCTCATCAATGTAACTGAATGAATCACAGAGAGCCATTCAAACCAGGTCAACCCACACACTAAGATTTAACATGGCAAAAACTCTCGATCTAAAATGCCAACACAATGCAGTGCTGGAGCAAAGAGGCTGTATACTGTACTTCTGCCCCGAGTATAATGAACACTGAAGATATCCTCAGAGAGCTGCAATATGTACAGTAAATCAGTGTTTTATCCTGTAGGTGCACATGCCTGCTGTGGATGTGGAGCCCTGCTTGCAGCAGAGCCAGAGGACTGTGAATCTGGGCCAGCTCGCACCAGGCTGGGGCTGCCTGATAACAGCCAAACACACAATGAAGTGATCCGGGGCAATACAGCAGCGCTCACACAGCGTCGTGTTAACCACAAAAATGAACATATTTTTCATGTACACCTCCAACTTATGGTACCACGAGGTGCCAGCTTAGACAGCACAACAAGCACATGTACAGTGGTAGCATTTGGCAAGAAAGAGTACAAACATGTACAGTGTTTTTCTTTGCTAGCTTGCTAACTGGTTAGCTTGCCAACTAGCACTGTAACAGCCCTGTAGCCCTATTTACACCTGGTTTTAAGATGAGTCTTAGGTGACTGGATCACAAGTGGACAGTGAAAATACAAGTATGAACGACCACCAAGATGCATTGAGATCTCATCACTCAAACCACGTGGAGGTAAGTCTGGGACGCAAAAGACCACATATCTTCTGTAGTGTGAATGCTAATCCTTTCTGTTGCCTGTAGCAGCTGCTAAAAAAAACTGCGGAAGGACTGAGACTACCTATATTTGTCAGGTAGCCAAAAGCATGATTCTGAATGGGTACTAATGTTGCTAGGTGTGTAACACATTAGTCATCACTGTGTCTTACCTTAAAAAGTGTTGAAAACACGTAGCTAAAGTTGGCAATAACAAAAAAATTCCAACCAAAATGAATGTAGCCAATGTTAAAACTGGTCTCTTTCACAGCAATAGATTTCTTACACTAAAATGTAGCTCTACTTGGTGTGTGTGGTCCTGCTACAACATGTAATGTTAGTTTGCTTAAACAAACTGATGTCATAGTTTTAAGCACATTATGGTTCTTTCAAATGGAGTTGTATCTAAGGTGGACATTTTCTGTCCAAATTCCTGAAGGGGTGACGTGTTCGCTAACGTTTTGAGAAATGTTTGTGGCCATGAAATAATGGAAGTTAATATGTTGTAGATTTAGTCGTACAGGGTTTGTACAAAGTCATTGGTACAATTTGTCTAAGAAAATGTTGATAATCCCAAAGGCATCAACTTCCTCTGTGGTCTGTAGATGCCAAGAGTAATGTTAATAATAGCTAATGTGCTTTGACCAACAAGAGTTTTTTGGCAGTAATGTTGCCCTTGCCTAACAGAGGGGTTCACTCTGACTTGCGAGCCAAACTTTTAATGTATATGGTCTACCATGTCATCATTTTGAGCTCTCAATATTCATTCCTATGCAGCATAAGTTTGAGTTAAACAAAGTGGAAAATTAAGTATGACTGTTGCCTCTGGAGTTCAGCAAAAAGTCTAAGCAAACAGAAGGTTCTCAAAATTAGAAATATACATCATTTATAGGACAAGAAATATGATTTCTTACCTCATTGCTTTTTCTTATACGACATATTGCCCTAAAGTTCCTGAACTATGAGATTATTACTTCTTGATTGGGGAAATATTTGCAAAAACTGCATATGCATGACCATGGCCTCATCTACAGGATTTTTTTCTTGCTTTTTCTCTCTATTTCCACTGATAAAGGCAATAGGGCTGTGGGAAAATACTAAAGCATGAAATTAAAGACATTTCTTTCATCTCACAGCTTAATTTGTTGGCCAACGATTCTGCAACACCCTTTAACCTTTCAGTCTCATTTGCCTGTTTATGTAATTACACTGCTTCATACCACTGCCGTCCTGCCACCATCACTTATCATCTCCTGTGTATTTACACTCTGTGAGGAGACACATCTCCCTCCATCCCTGACATAGACTGTATAGAAATGGAAGAAGCAAGTGGGGCTCAAAAATAAGGCCATTGTGGAAGTGAAAGGACGTGCAATGCTCCCGAAGGCCACTGGAGGGTGGTTCAAAAAAAAAAAAAAAAAAAAGGGCTCCAATTGAATCAATGGTTATTTTCAATAATTCAAGTCATTCTGATGTCATTAGGTAAAGTCAACTCATCATTAAGTAGATGTTAGGCTTCAAAAAGAAGAAGGTTGAGGGGCGTAATTAGCTTGATCGTCAGGTGTGTTCTCTAATGAGACCGGTGATGAACTGCAGTCTCACACACACTGGAAAGTCTCCTTGGGTTCAAGGCTAAGACCCGCCTCCTTCATATCCAAGAGTCCACAAACCAACAGGTGAGGTCACGTTTGCTTCATCCATTTCTATATACAGTGTACGATCCCTGAACCACAGCAAAGGCAAAAAAGCTAAAGCAATACCTTGTAGGCAGAGCAGTGTGTTACTTCATGTCACGCTGACCACGAACGGATGTTTATCACAGTGGTGTACCTCAGCCCATACCCTGCCATACAGCCTCTCTTGCTGTGCCACTCGTGTGCCCTGGGGAATTCTCGTCTTTCCTCTTTACTCCCCGAGCTGCGTGGCAGCCGTGGTGGCACTGTGTGGGAACAGACCAGAGCTGCACACAATAGACTCCCTGTGGTGTCCAAACGTCTTGGTTTGAAGTCCCACAGAGTTGCAGTACATGTGTAGGAAGACACACGGGTAAGAGATGGAGATTTCAGTCACTTGTTTACCAACTCTTCCTGGCCAGCTACACTTATGCTCTGGGAGGAAAAAAAAAGTCTTAAGGGGGTAAGTTAAAATAATGGCTCGCTGTCACTCAAAACCACCCGTGGGAGAAGTAAGAACATTATTATGAAAGACAGTTATAACAGGCTGGGAAATTGAATCTCAGATTTCAATGGGCTTCATTTTCTGAAATTTGGACAGGTAGCTTTTTCACAGAGACTAATAGGCTTTCACTGCTGACTCACAGCAACTTTCTCAGGACTCAGGCTAAAAACTTCGGGCCCCCCAACCCGCCCTCAGGGACCAGGTATCTGCACCTACCAGGATGAGGTGATTTGTTCTAAGCTGCCAAACCTGATGAAGCCACAGGTGCAGATCCCTGTGGGACCGAGATGAGCAATGAGCCACAACCAGACAACAGGTAGAAATGGAAATCTTGTGTATTGCCATGCACCTCTGTAACATCATTAGGCCGACAGCTCTGTACAGGATCAGTAAATCATTGTGACATAATCGAGATCTGTAGTTTTTATTAAATTTATCCTGGTTCACTATTCAGCACTTCCCAACTTCTGTGGGAAAGGCAACAAAAGGCGATTCTTTCTTAATTTACGGTCATTATTTTTAGCTATTCTCTAAGAAAGCTGCCTCATTTGGGAGGAGAAAAAAAAAGTTTACTTCCCTGATTGATGGGCCATTTAAAAAAACATTAATAATTGGGAACTATTTTTATTAACAACAGAACATTAATATTTAGCTGAAGCTCAGTAATTTTAACAGTCTAATGTCAGGGAGCCATTGTTAGCGTTAGCGCTTATTACCGTATTTTCCGGACGATAAGCCGCTACTTTTTTCCGACGCTTTGAACTTAAACACCAATGCGGCACATGTATCGGCGGCACGAAGCTTGTTGGCTTTTTACAAGCTAGCAAGCAACGTGCCGCCGATACATTTTAGCGTCGTCACATCAGACCAAGTTGAGTGGACGACATGAAACTGTTCGAATAAATTCAATAGCGGCTTCTAGACAGGTGTGCTCAATATTCCGGAAAATACGGTAATTTACCTGTTAACCTATCACCTATTAATTTATATTAATGACATGGTGTCAAAATACTCACATCTTGAAATGTTAGCTAGTATGTCTTAATTGCGATAGCTGCATTTGCTATAACACAGCTCCACACATTTTGGTAGCTATGGCTAACATTAGAGTTCATCACTTATAGAGGTGCAGCCCGGTAAATCACCGCACGGAGGTATGTCAGAATAAAATTTTATGTTTTGGCTTTACTGGTGTTGTTTCTTTGGTGGCTATATCAGTATCTTTAGGCCTTATTTTAATAATAAATAACAAAAACAAGTAGCTCTATTCTCTTTTAAATAGGTCAGTCAGTCATCGTCTGTACCCGCTTCATCCAAATTGACGCAAGGTTCTGCTGGAGCCTATCCCAGCTAGCAACAGGCGAGAGGCGGGGTCCACCCTGGACAGGTCACCAGCCTATTACTGGGCTAACATAAAGACAGACAACCAGTCACTCTGTTAAATAGGTATAACAGTGAAACAGAGTTTTCATTCTCAAGATTGGAAGACATCTCATGAGGAAGACAACGTCATCAAAATATAGAGACAAGCTTTTGATTTTGACAAAAATTCATTCAGTAACTGATCAGTGCTGACTTTTCTAAAACTGACCTCTACAATGTAGCTGTAGCTTATGTATTCTTTACTTTCCTGTGCAAAACAACACAAACCTCCACCAAGGCATAATCCAGCTGTACTGATGCTACTGACTGACCCCTGCTGCCATCTAGTGGTGCAATATCAAGATTACCAACTACACTGTTTTAACTTTAGCGAGATCTCAGAAAACTTTGGTATCTGTGCAAAACTTTTCACTAAAGCACATTTGCATTTTCTCCTTCCAATCAAAAGCATCTCCCCTGTGTCTGTCCCCAGGCTCTGTAGATGTGCTGTTGAGAACAAACACAAAGACTTCAGAGATATCCATTCACAGATGATCTAAAGCTGTACAAGAGAAAACTAATTTGAAGATTAAACAGATCTGAATAAGAAGTTGTGGTGGTGACAGACAGAGCTGCCGCTGCTGCCTCTTGGGAACAAACAGGCAAAAACTACCCTGCAGTGTGAAAACACAGAGGCCCCTACAGTTTCCATACTGGGTTTACCATCATAAAGCCTGGCGTTATGGTTTTCCTGCTGACATAAAGTCATTTTTATCCTGCTGGAGAAGCTGGAAAATCTAATCACTGTTTTCTCTTTAAAAGAAAAGTTTGACTCGAGCACACACTAGACAAACTCTCCCCCATTTTCAGAACTTTATTTTCCACAGATATTTCCTCTCAAATCCTTTTACCTCCACCTGAGTGATCGGCAGCATTTCCAATTTTGACACAGCCAAATGATCTGATCTTTTAATCTCCTTAAAGGATTGCAGCAGGCGGTCTTCCATATAAATCACACTGAGCTGCTATTACACCAGGATTTATCCAACCCCTGTCTGAACAACTACATGCGCATTACAACAGAAGACACACTGCACGGCACAGATGTGGCCATTTGTGTGATTTGAACTGAAGCGCTGCAGGCGCTCTTTCAAACCTCTCAGTTCCAGGATGCTATCCGAGCTACCTAATTAAACATCATGAACTTCAATGTCTCCACATAAAATGCTCACAGCTTGTCTTTTATAACACACCCTAATTTGGAGATCTATAGAAGTTCTATTAAAAGTAACGTACATTGTGTTTTTCTTTCTGAGTACAAGTGTCCAGCCGTGTGATGGAAGTGCCTGATGTGATAATGATGCTTTCATGAGAACAAATACGTGCTATGATTAAGGCTTAGGAAACATAAAGGGAACACGCTGGTCAATCAGGACAAATGTACAGGCTGAGAATCTGTCCTGCTGACTAAACAACACTATGGTGACTCACTGCAGAGAGCTACAATGTGAAGCTCGTCCACCTGACGGCCGCACACTGACACTAGCTCGGAGTCATACTGCGAGCCCTAGAAAACCTGGTTTCCCTCCAGGAGCCCCATCTCTGATCCTACAACCAGACCTCCAGTCCTCCCTCCACCTGTGTGTTCCTCCACACTTTCTATGACAGGCTGAGCAGAACATGCTTACCCCTGATACTTTCACTAGCAGATCAATGAGCAGACGCAGACCAGCAAAGCTGCGATCAAAGAACACGGCCTTCTGTCAGGTCTAATGACGCCTGGCAGAGCTCGCTGATCGATTACCGTTCATAGGAGCTGGGGCCCACCGGCCCAGCTCTGCCAGCAGCAGCACCCCTCCTGGCAGGTGGAAATATCCTGATGCCAGAAACAGATGAAATCCACATAAAGCCATAAAATATGACTTTTTATGATTTGGAAAAAATTAAATAAAATCACAGCTATCAATCAAGTGTGCATTAAACAGTCCCAGCAGAATTATTTACACTAGCCTATATAATAACACACGATGCCAGCTGTTCTCTCTACTGTTTCACTTATGTTGTTTCCTACTGCCATCTAGTGTCTGTATCAGGAACTACAGCCTCTTCTTCACTACTCCACTGTGTCTACACTGTAACCTGGATTTGGTTTTAATTCAACTTGAGTGAGTGGTAATTCTTTTGTGTTTTGTTAAAAAAAACCCCAACTCATTATAAACATACTGAATTGTTAGTCACATTCAGTGCAACAATCATGTGAAGCTGAGATAACTTAGGATGTTAAGTTCCTGCGATGAAACATTGAAGCTGTAACTGGGAGCAGACACCAAAGTGCAACATTTTAATAGTCTGAAGACACAGTCGTTTCATCCTTGTGATAGTGTGTGTGTGTGTGTGTGTGTGCGTGTGTTTTGATTTCTGTACATGTAGCTGGGCAACTAAATTAAAAGTTGCAGCTGGATAAAGTTACAGATGTGTCCTTCTGAAGATATTTTTTCATAGTGGCCTCTCCGCACTGACTGCTGTGCCACTCGGCCCAAATTCAATTTGTTCCTGTTGAAAATGTAAACAGGTAATAATAAGAAAACAATAAAAACTAAAAAAAATTAAAAATATATTTCCTAATTTGGGAAATGTTGTTTTTAGTAACTGTTACTGAAAGTGGAGTAAATACAGATTTCTTTGTCTGGGACTATTTTCAGCTGCGGACTAATACACTTGAGGCAGTTGTATTTCCAGCAGCAGGATGGAAACACCAAGGACTCAACACAAAATAAATACATAGAAGTGTGTTAAGAGTAATAGAGGAGCACGTCAGCGGTTCAGTCACATGTTCTTAACAGTGATGGAACGTAACTCAGTGTGTACTATAACTTCATGGTAAACTACTTTGTACTTCATACTCCACTGAAAAATAGGTACTTCATATACAGTGCAGAGCATCATTAAGGACCTTAGCAGCCACCCAGCATCTGGACTGCTCTCCCTGTTACCATCTGGCAGAGGATACCAGTCGCGTCACGTTGGAGGTTTACCAGGCCCGACCAATGGGGCAGAGACAGAAAGGTTGACCTCGACCACTAACAGAGATATTAAATCTCCCATCTGGCCTTGAAGTGTCTGGGAACACCCCGGGATGAACTGAGAGAGGGGATGTCAGGGCTTCCCTGCTCGCTCTACTGCCACCTCAACCCTGGTGGACTTCACAGAAGATGGATGATGGTTCTAAACACTTCCTTCACTACTGTCTTTTATTTGTTTTCTACACAATAGGCTTTGAATACACAATCAACCACTACCTTTTGTAAGTTCCCACAATGGTCTAGAGTCGGGGTGTCAATCATATAGTCCCCGGGCCAAAACCGTTCCTGCAGAGGGTCCAATCTGGCCCAAAGGTTGAATTTGCCATGAACTGCAATTTGCTCCATCTTTAATGCATTTTTATGTTTGCATTTTATTGGCAGGGGGATAATTTTCTTCCTTCATAGCTCCCACTTTAGCTAGTATGGTGTGGTGAGTCAGTTCAGATGGTCAGGATTATTACACAGATTATTAGAATTTATAATAATTTCTAGATCTTGACAAGTTGTTTTAATCATAAAGGAAAATACTATATTTTTCATTTCCAGATAAACTGTGACTAAATGTTTTGTGCCTTTGTAGATCCACTCTGTACATTGTAATGCACACATGTAAAGGATGAACTGAAGCTATTTTTTTTTCCTTAAGAAATTTCAGCTTATTAAAATGTTTTGTTAAAGGATAATTCATTAAATGTAAATATTTTCATAATATACTTGTCCGTCTTTGCAATAAAAAAGGGGGAAAAAGTGGAGTTTTCGTTACTTATAGGTTGTGATGTGTTATTTTACTGGTCCGGCCCACTGAGTTTGGTCTTGGGGAAAAATTAGACTTTTGATAGAAACCTTTTGGAAAAAAGACAGAGTATGCCATTAATCATAGCCACACACACACACACACACACACACACACAATGAGCGACTGTATAAAGAGGACCGACAGCTGCATCTGTCCATCACACAGACTTCATAGATTTCTTCACACATGAGCTTTTATTCTGAAACTGAGTGTA
>OOFC01042890.1:21344-35735 GCA_900323345.1 Pseudochromis fuscus
TATGGCCACTTCAGACTCCACAAAAACCAACATGGCCACTTTCAAATACCAAACTCCTGTCTAGTCCACAAACCAACGGGTGATGTCTTGTTAGCTCATCCTTTCTATATCCACTCTATGACATCTTCTGAGTGCGCCTACTCCACTTCTACCAATGCTGCACTTCACTCTTGTTTTTGTGTAACAATCATTTTTACAACATAAGCAGGACAAAACACAATTCCATCCAACTGTTTCAGTGTCAGGGACTTTGATGTGCATGGCGCTGACTCACTGTCATGGTTGAATAAAACCATAAAAAGCCATAAAACCACAAAACTAAATCAAAGTTGCTCAGGTGGTGCATGACAAACAAAACCCACAAAATGTTCCCCCATCCTGAAGCTCACTGAATATGTGCATTAGTGTTTTTTCCACAGTGGACCTCCCTGTGTGTTCCCAAGATTTGATATTATAATAATATCATGAAAATAAAACCCATTTTTCTTTCTGCAGTAACTTTTACAATATTGAAAACTTTGATTAAATAAAAACATGTCATAAAGAAGGAAGCATCTCTTATAATAATGGTTTATAGCGATGAGGGATTTTGGGTTTCTTTTGGACCGACCACTTGGAAAAATAGCAAAAACATTGAGTATCCAGCTCATTTAATTACATCCATGAGTATTGTTGTTGTCAGTAGTTAACTGAATTTCTCCTGCTGTAAAATGTGAAAGTATCAGCTCTGATGAAGCTGCAGAGGCTGAATTGGGGGGCATGTCTTATTTTCGCCCCTTGGCCTCTTCAGTGGGTAAATCCGGCCCTGCTGTACACAATAAATATTGTATTGAATATTACCTCCTGTTACAGAAGGAGCCTGACTGTGGAGCTACTTGTTCCTGAATATTTCATGTAACCTGGTTTATTTTAGTTGACTTATTGCTGAGCTCACAGTACCAGCAGTGGGCCTTTTCTAATTGTACTCCACGGTATACATTTATCAAACTCAGCAGGAGCGACAGTCACTGACTCTAAATCCAGATTATAAAGATTTATAAAGGCTTAATGAAAGTTATGTAACCCTCATCTCTCACAGTGAGCCAGGATAATGTCTTATATAAAAACCCAAAGTCATCAGTGTGTGTGTGTAAGGGGAATTATTCCCGCTCATCTCCTGCACACTGAACACACACAGAGACCTGTCTGACTGGTTGAACCAGCTTACAAAGAGTTAATAAAAAGCTCTTCCATGTGCGACCATGACAGCAAATCAAGTCAGAGTTACTAACACAAAGCTGGAAATGTAACAAAGCAAATCTTCATAATAAAAGCATAAAACTCGGTCTATTTGACATGTTCTGTGCTGTTGCTGCAATGAAATGTCCTGATAGCATGATTTCCTATAATGCACTGAAGACACAAACCCAAACTTTAAGATAAATTTGAATTGAAATCCATTAAAATGTACATAATCGCAAATTCAGCCATTTATGGTAAAATAAGATAAACTTTATTAATCCCACACTGGGGAAATTGTCACAGCAGCAATATAAGGCGCAAAAACATACTAGAGCACAAAAGAAAAAGTCTGTAGGAAATAATACTAGAGAATAATATGGAAAAATTTAAATAACAATCTACGTAACACCAAAAAGGGACATATGCATACATACATATGAGTGTATACATGCACACACACAAATTATAAAACTATACAAACCTCAGTTTAACGACATATCAATGTATGACCAAAACCATAATGCTTCCGTCATGTGACTTTTATTTTGAAGTGGTGGCAGTACACGCGGACGTGACATTGTTTGCACGGCATGGACTGAAAGCACCGCAAAGTTACAGGAGTCACAGCTAACGTCAGAGAGAGGAGCTGAGTTTGGATGTTTGTCTCTCACAGCTGAGATTAACTTAAGAAATATCCACGGTGCGGTTGTGTGTCGTGTGCTTAAACTCCGTGGACATCTTTGTGCGCTGTAGGGAATAAAATACTATGTCCAAAGCGGAGTGTAAAGCAGCTAAAGACATGACCGAGGCGGTAAGTTTGTTCAGTGTGAGCTACGTGTCTTATAAAAACACAGTGTCACAGATAGAAATGAGTAATAAAGTCTTTCTCTGTCTGTTTTCTGTCCTTTTAGATGGAGACCACGTTGGAGCGACTTCAAGGAAGATTTCAGGCAATGTCTGAACAGCTGGAGTCCAAAAATATCCTTTCTCTGTGCGACATTGTCTCCATTTTCAGGAGACAGTGAACTGTAGATCAAACACACCTGAAGACACTTTTTAATCAAAGCTGCCCCTCCTGTGGAAAAAACATGGCCGCCAGGGGGCGCCTTCAAACTTATACGAACAATTATTAAAGTATCACTGTTGTACAAGTTGTCGGCTTTTAATAGTAAAGTATGGATACATGGAAAATTTGTGATTAATTGATTTTATTTAACAATAACTTAGACAACAACAGAATAAATTAAATTAATGTGACCACCCTTTTGTCTTTAACAGAACCAGTTCTCTTATGTACATTTTCATTTAGTGTTTTTAGGCTGCTTGGCAGTAGGTTGTCTTCAGTATTCAGTTCTTCTGTGGACTTAGTCTGTCACACTGTATATATGTTATGTATATGTTGGTTTATGGCAGGGGTGTCCAGTCCTGGTCCTCGAGGGCCGCTATCCTGCATGTTTTAGATGTGTCCCTCTTCCAACACACCTGATTCAAATGACCAGGATCGTTGTCAGGCTTCTGCAGAGCTTGATGATGAGCTGGACATTTGAATCACGTGTGTTGGAAGAGGGACACATCTAAAACATGCAGGATAGTGGCCCTCGAGGACCAGGATTAGACACCCGTTGGTTTATGGAGTCACATTATGGATCCAGGAGTTTAGTATTTGAATGCTGTTGGTTTTTGGAGCCAGAAGTGACCATATTTGGATTTGATGGGAGGAGTTGGATCTGACCCTTGAACCTGAGGACACTATCCTCCAAACCACCTGTAAATCATTGGAGACCAGACCTGTCAATCATACCAACCCCACCCCCTCTTTTTGAAGCATATCTCCTTAATGATGAAATGGTTTTCAAATGGACCACATCACTGAGAAGAAGAGTTGACTTTAGCTAATGACATCAGAGTGACCTGTGGAAAATAATTGACTGAATATTCAAGGATTGAAAATGATGATTTTTGAGTTGAAGGTTTTGAAGCCAGCATCTAGTGGTCATTAGTGATATTGCACCTTGTTTGCTCTTGCACATTGGCTTCTTTTTTGAGATGATTTCATATGTACATTACATCTTCTCAACATTTACCAGTAATTTATATGTGGATACATTGTCTGGAAAATAATAACCAATCAGCGACCTATGCATTTACACCAGGTATAAAATGCATCCTCATTATCTTGATTGTGGCCACAATTTGATCCATTCTCCATATGTAAATACATGTTGTTAAAGGCTGACTTGTTGACAAACATGACACCTCCCAGGTCAGGAGAAGAAAAGCTGCCACATGGCCTCTGTTTTTTCTTCTGAACTAAAATCGTCCTGCTTGAGTTAACAAGAAGAGATGTAGGTGACCTTTCTGCTTGATGGGTTGATTTGTTTATTATGAAGATGGCCACATGGTACAGACTGCAGCTGCATTTTGCAGCGACTTGTGTAACCGCAGCAGAAGTATAGACTGTTGTAATTAAGTTTATTCACTGTGCTTTTCCCACAGTGACATGAAAGATGTTTTATTTTCTTTTAAAAGGCTTGTGGTAGAGTCACATGTAGAAGTTTGAACTTCCTGCAATGGTTTGGTTTAAAAGTTGTTTGCAGTACTTCTGTAAACAAAATAAATGACAGGTTAAGAGGTACAGGAAAGAGAGGGATGGAAGTTGTGAATGTGTTCGACTGTTTATAGAAACCATAGAGTAAATAGAAGTGGATGAAGTGGGTCAATGAGGCCAATGCAGAAGTGCAAAAAGTGCAATACCACCAATGACTACTAGATGATAACTTCATTCATTCGTTCATCTTCTATACTCGTGTATTCAGTTCGTTTTTTGCGATTCTGTTGGAGCCTATCCCAGGTGGGAAGGGGCAGGTACATCCTGGACACACAGACAGACAACCATGCCACAAACCACAGGAACATGCAGACTCCACACAGAATGGTCCAAGCTGAGATTTGAATCCAGAACCATCATGCTGCCCCATGCTAACTCTGATTGACTTCAATCCAAAAATCACAGTCATTAACTACAGTCAACTCTTCTTCTCAGTGATCTGCTCCATGTGAACATCATTTCATCATTAAGTAGATATTAGACTGAGAGAGAAAGATGATTTAGGGGTGTGGTTAGTTTGATTGAACTTGGGTGTCATACATGTTGAACAGTGTCCTCAGGTTCAAGGGTCAGGCCCACCTCCTCACTCCTCCCTTCATTTACAAATATGGTCACTTCTGGATCCAAAAAGAGCGTTGGGAACTGGAGGGTTCCCTTGACTATGGCACCGACCTCCAACTGCTCTGGGCGCCCAGTACAGTGGCAGCACCCTCACTCTGCAACCTCTCCACGCATGTTACAAAGCTCGTGTTTGTTTGTGTTGCTAGGGGCTTGTATTTCATATCAGAGTGTAAATTGCATTTCACTGTGTGCAGTGTAACAAGTCCATGCTGATGACAAATAAAGGTTGTTGTTCTTCTAAACTGAATGTTGCCTCCCGCGTTGCACACATTTCTTTATTTCTTAACTTCTCCACTCGATCAGATGGGAACCCGCATCGACGACCTCGAGAAGAACGTGACTGAGCTGATGTCACAGGCCGGCATGGAGGAGCAGCAGTCGGCATCAAAGTGACGGCAGGCAAACAGCTCACCTGTCTGATGAGCCTGAACAACATCCAGAGACTTGTGCTGCTCTGCCAGCCTCCTCCTCACTGCACGTTCATCATCAGTCCTGAACTCTCCATCTCCATCTGAGCTGACAGCCAGATGTCCATGTTTCCCTCCAGGTGCTACCATACGGCTTTTTGTTTTTTGTTTTCAAAGCATATCCAATCCGATTGCAGCTGAGCGATGAGCTGAAGGGAACCCTGTGGAGATTTATTATAAACAAACATGGTGTTCTTTACACTTCATATCTTCCAAGCAAGAAATCCTGTTTGTTCCCTGAAGGTGGAACAAACTCATCTTAAGCATTTCCTACCTCATAAAACACACTCTGTGGCCACCTCCTGAGGTGCACACAAGGCAACTCTACCTCTCAAAGCTTTGAATGGCCAGTTTTTATCAACAACTTTCCAAACTATGTTCACTGTGACAAAGTGTTCACCATAATCGAACTTGATTGAGGTAGATTTCTGCTGAGTTGTTCCTGGATTGCCTCATGAAGTGACCACTGAGCGTATGTTTACAACCTTTTTCTGATGTCCTAAAACCTGCCTTGTTTACTTATTTTACATATGATCTTCTGCTCCTCTTTTACTGGCACACTGTTGCCTTTTCTCACCAACATTGTCGACACATATGAGCACAGACTGTGTCAATGTGCAGCGCTGCCTGTCAGACTGTAGCTGCTCTACACTGCCTCTGGTGGTCAGAAACATAACGAAGCCGCCAGTACCCACACTCAAGCAGTTAAGCTGTCAAGCCTTTAGGTAGCAGACAAGTGTGTCCCACAGTTGTAATATTCCTGCTCGGTCACTGTGACACTTCCTGAAAATACATCACATAAGTAGCTACTTGCAGATGCTGTCGCTGTGGAGTGGGGATGAAGCTCTTCAAATCTTAGCACCAAAGAAAAATGATGGCGTCATGTGAGCGCACAGTCAGCTGGAGACAGTTGATCCTCGTCAGCTTTACTCTGAAGCCACAGCAGTGAGGGAAGGAGGGAGGGAACAGCAGGGACTATGCATCCAAATAAAATACAATGTTCAAGAAATGTCCCGACTCAGCATCTTCACACATCTGCTGTTGTGTTGTTTACACTCTGGTTTATAGTTCAAATGTTAAATTTGTGGGAGAAAACTCTGTTGATGAATTCTATGCAGTTAATTTCTGAGCTTGTTATTGTGCAATTGTTCCAGATCTTTTCCACCATCTTATCCACTTTATCCTTCTGCCTGTGTAACCACCTGTTGGTGCATGTGGTGCTGCACTCAGATACACTTTACCTGCACTAAGATTAAAATGCAATAGCCAAATAAATATTTTTAAAAAAATAATTTCCAGTCTCTCGTTTATTTTTTTTTCCAAAGCATGATTAACAATTTCCTGTTGCTGTTACAAAATGGGAAAACAGACCAGAATAGCTACAGTTGCAGTTAAAAATAATTCAACCCCCAGTGATAATTAGGTTTTTTGGAAAGTTGTTGCAGACTTTCAGCTGTTTGCTGTAAACAAGTCAAAAATGGTTTCTCAAAATTCAGCAAAGAATGCCTCTTTTCATGATGACTGCAGTCTCAAAATATTAATACTAGAAGTATCCTTATTCATGGGGGTTGAATCATTTTGGTTGCAACTGTATTATTTCTTATGTGAACTTTGCTGGTCTGCTTGTTAAAACTCCAAAGCTGAGGACCCATCTACTGGACTCTATCAGTAGACACTACCTTCATCAAAGTACAGCTTTTTCCAGACTTTAGCTGGATCTTAATATTTGAGTCTATTTAAAATTTATGTTGACATGTTTGTGGTAATGTAGTATTTTTTGTATAATTTCAGTCTTTATCTGTAAGACTGCAAATTTTAATAATTACATGCTAATTGTGCATCATTGTAATGACCCGGCTCTGTTTATGGTTAGGGGGAGTAACATTAACGACACCAGATGGGTTTGGTGTGAATAAAATTGCTTCTTTTTAATGGTTTTTAAACAAAATAACCCAATAACAAACAATTTATTCGAAAAAAATAGAGAAATTAAGAACACAAAAAGACTCCCGCACGAGGAGCTTCAGCCCAGAAAACAAAACTTAATAAAATAGTACCAACAGTTGTTTTGTTTTCTCCTAGAGCAGGAACATTATCTACGAAGGGGTAGACGAAGGGGTGCCTATCATGAGTTACACCGACATCCCCACCACCGGATTGGCCAAGAGACTGGGGGTGCCGGTCCAATCAAGGAATTCGGGCGAAGGCAGCAGTGGACCAGACGAGGACTGTTGCACCAACCCCGTACGGGCGTCCACACAGGCCAATTTGCATACCTGCAACAAAACAAGACCCTCTGCATCCTACTGGAGAGGTAGGAGTCATAACAATCATCATCAATCATACACTTTGCCCTGTGTGACAAAGTGGTTGTGGTCTTGGCTGGGAAATAAAAGGAAAAATAATCTCAATTTTTCAATGAGGAAGAAAGCAAAACTTTATTTAAACTTTTCTTTGTCTTCTATCAATGTCTTGCTCTTGCTATCATTGTCAGCAAGAAACAAATGAAGAAGCCTTTATGGGGGAGCCATCATAAGAACTAATAACAGTAATGAAATTATTCAGATATAACATATTCAGTACATGCACTAGCCGGTGACGGGAGACAGTAAGAATGAACCAATTCAATCAAGTCCTAGGATGGGCTATGAATATTTATCATAAGCAATTTAAATCAAAATTCTGGTCTCACTTTGTTTCCAGTAACACTCAGATATTATGTGACTATGAATTTGTGACTATAAGTAAGCCTGACGTCAGAGGTCATGATGAGCACTACAGAAAAAAATGCTCAGAAGAAAGGTGGTAACATGGAGCTGCACCCCCCTCTAGTGGTCACATTTATGTATTACAGAGAGAGTCTATTTGGAGCTGACCATGGTGCTGAACCTTTCCCTTCACAGAAAATGAGTTTAGATTCATTTAAATACATTATTAGGGATATTAAACAGTCCAATGGAACACAATGAACACTTTTCTGAGGGTGTGTTGTGCTACATACAAATGACTGCACCAGGGAGTTTAGTGGATTTTACAAGTGTGGTGCAGGCTTTACGGACTTCATGAGTCATAAAGCTGTATGTGGAACTTACCAGACCATTCAAAGGGCTTGTGACACCTGTATCACCATGGATTCTTAAGGGTAGCAAAAAAGAAAGAAAATCAAGAAATGGTCTTACAATATACAGCCAAAAATATTTGGACAGTACTCCTACTTATCTACATTTAGGAGAGATGCTATTGATACAGCACATAATATTTTAAACAATAATCACCTTCTTCTGCTTGACTATTTCATCCTGACGATGCGCCTGTGTACAAGAAACAGCTTTCACAGATTGCTCTGAATCAACTTTCATGATTAGCTGGAACCCTGACAGAGAGCCAGGTGTCATCACCGAACATCTGCGCTTCACTGCATTGCAATGTATCTGCCAGTTTCCAACATCTGGTGGAAAGTGTTCCCTGACAGAGGAGGCTGCAGATTACTCCCCATTGTTTTGTAATGACGTGGCCATCAGCGACATGTGAGTTGATGTTTAGGTGTCCACATACTTGTGATGTACACATAATGCACTCATAGCTGTGGAGAGTTTGTGGTTGTTGATGCAGTTGAAAGGTTTGCACTGTAGGGGGCAGTATTTATCAATGGGGATTTTATTTATTTTTCAAGCTAGAGATAGTTGACAGACATCAAATCACTTTTAAAATATACTTTACAGGGACTAAACGTGATGCTGTGATACGTGAAGGGAGAAAACAGCTCATGTACACTGAGGTTTATGTGGAAGTGAACGCATCACAGAGAGGCGGGTGCATGTGTGCACTTCAGATACCTACCGGCCTCACTGCGATGCTCGGGGAAGAAGCCAAAGAGCAGGAACGCTGCTGACCGAGTTGCTATGGCAACCGGTGCTGAAGCAGACACTTGTCAGCTTGTGTGAGTGTATTTTGGTGTGTGTCTGTTTACCCATATACTGTGTGTGGCTACTTGGAAGACAGCCAACACAGGGGAGTGAGCGAGAGAGAGAGAGAGTGAGAGGAGGGTGGGTGTGAGACACGCACACACTTTCAGCATTGCACCATAGTACTTTAGCAGTTGGGGCAATAGATGGAGTTCACACACACACATACACACACACTCTTTCTCCTCGCTGGTGGAGTGGGGAGTGGGTGTGTGGAGAGCTGTGGCCGGCAAACGAGGGGAGGCTGAGAGGTTCAGCCCTGTGGCCCACGCTGGGTGGGAGGGAGTGTGGGGGTCTAATGGCTGTGGGCATGGTTAGCACTCTATACAGGATAGGGGGAAGCACTTCAGAGAGTGTATCTGTGTGTGTGTGTGTGTGTGTGTAATTGTCCGCTCTATTGCTCTCTCTCTCTGTGATGCTACTTTGACACACTTCACTCACAAGGTGAAACACAAGGTAAATGTCAATAGGCTAAAGTGGCTCCTTCTATCTATCTATCTATCTATCTATCTATCTATCTATCTATCTATCTATCTATCTGTGGTACACACCTACATACGTGTGATTGACTGTCAGAAGTTTTCCTTCCTCTGGTGTGAAAACACATATCGGAGCAGTGGATGCGTCACCTGTCAGAAGTGAAAAAAATACTGATTTGAGAAGTGTGGTGTTTAAGGGCACGTACGATCTGTGCCCCCCGCCTTCATCTTTTCACACTTCTCACTCCCTCCCCACCTCTTTCTCTGCATTTATCTCGCTCTCTGCTCACTGTGACTTCACACTCGTTTCACCTCCATCTTCCTGTTGCCATTAAATTATTTTCTTGGGTAGTACTGGCACTAGTGTGATGGAGGGGAAAGTGGTCTGCACGCAAGGCCTCCTTTGTGCATGCATATGTGGGAGGGCATAGCATTGTTCTCGTTTTCAATCACTGTGGATATTTTAAAACTGAAAAAGTCTTATGCAAGTACAAAAATTTACATGATGGTTGCTAAGGTGTCAATGGCAAGAATAAAAAATGCTGCAATTAGTGTGAAAATGTTGCCAGGTAGCAGCAAACTATTAGCATGTTTGTGCTTATTTGGTCATGGCAATAACACAGTGACATGGGTGTATAGACCCTATGCATAGACTGTATATAGAAATTGACAAAGTAAATTGGGCTCAAAAAGGAGGCCAATGCAGAAGTGTAAAAAAGTGCAATTCCCCAGATGGCCACTAGGTGCTGGCTCCAACAAACTCCAATTTACTTCAATTCAAAAATCCAAATTTTTCATAAAATAAATCTGAAAGCACTCAAACCACAGCTAAGGTATAACCCAGCTGAAATAATGCTATAGACTGAACACCGTTGCCCTCTTGTGGTGAAACAGCGAAATTATCTTGTTAAAATATTCCCCCATTATAACTGATATGGATTTGGAGGAATTTTTTTTCATCCTCATCAGCCTCTGATCATAAAATTCTCTCTCTCCCTCAAAAACAAACAAATAACAAAACTCCCTGTTCATGACGAATGGTTGGACAAACAACTGCAGGTGAAAATATAACCTCCTTGGCAGAAGTAACCAGCAGATAAGAAGCAACATTAATATTAACCCACTCTGCAGTGGAGGTCCCTGTACTGGGACAGAACGCATCTGTTATATAAATCCAACCTGTGCCATTTTTCTAAGGTTAACAAACATGGCACATTCACCGAGGAGCCCGCCTACTAGTACTGTGACTAAGATGGATAATGTAGCGTTTATTATGCTTCTTTCTGTTGCATCAGATTCATACATTTATAAATTTAAAATACTGTATTGATTGGACAAATATATAAATGGCAGTTTGGCCCTTTAACAGGGATAAGAAGACACTTTGTATTTTAAAATATAGCGCAGAGATTTATAAGGTTATTGTTCTCTGTGTAGGTACAATAGTCACTGTACTTGTAAGTTTATTTTGGTCTCCACCAACTCTAGAGAGCAGTATCTGTCTCTGTAGGTGTTTAATTGCTTCCCTGTGATCACTGTCATGGTACTTGATAACTAGTTGTGGGTCGTTTGTAATACAGTGGGTTTATTACAGCTTCGCCAATTAGATTTACAAACCTCATGCGCAGCAACAGATGGCTGCTGGAAATGAGGTTTCCTGCTGAGAGAATGAACCAAAACAGTGAAGCTGTGGGCCATAAAACCAAAACAATAACCAAAACACTTCGGGTGGAGAGGAACTGTGCAGCTTCGTTTTTGTAGCTGTGGTCACAGTTCATGTTGCATGTAGTCTGTTTAGATCATGATGGGTTTAGATCAGTCTGTGTGCAAGATAAGAAAACATGTATCAGTCTAGACTGAAAATATCAGTGGATTTCAAAATAAAACACATGATTAAAATACACCGAAAAGGGTTGTCCTGTGTAGCATGCAAATTAGGTCACATTACATCCTTATGTCATTAGGATATGCAAACAATAGTGTAAGTGTTTGCCTGTGTTAGTTTGTTTGGTAGCTTTTTACTCAATATTGTGTTGTTTTTATTGCGCGTTTTGTTGTTTTTACTCAGCATTTTACCCACTGGACAAAAACAACCTCATCTCACAGGGTTAAATTAGAGTTAAAGGGGGTTAAATAGTTAAGTTTGTATCCAAGGAAAACATGATTACATTTTGGGAAAGATCAAAGGAGGGATTCTGTCTGAAACACATCCCATAAAATCCCTATTTCTTATACTGAACAAATGTTTTACCAGACATTTAAATGATATTACCATAGACTGTATAGAGAAATGGACAAAGTAACTGGGGCTCAAAAGTGAAGCCAATGTGGAAATGGAAACAAATGCAATACCATCAACGGCCACTAGATGGCTTCAAAAATTCAAATTTTCAAATATTCAGTCAATACATTTTTCCAGAAGTCATTCTGATGCCATTAGCTAAAATCAACTTCTCTTCTTAGTGATGTGGTCCCTCTGAAATTATCCATCTTACCATTACGTACATATTAAGCTTCAGAAAGAGGGAGATTAGGGGCGTGGTTAGTTTTAATTGACAGCTCTAGTTTCATTGGATACCTCAACTCCAGTCTCATTCACATTGGACAGCATCCTCAGGTTCAAGTGTCATCCCCACCTCCTCACTCCTCCCTTCATATCCAAATATGGTCACCAAAAAACCAACATCGCAAACTGCTTGGCTTCAAAATGTGAATCTACAAACCAACAGGTGATGCCACATTAGCTTCATCCATTCTTTATCTATTGATACTACCCAAGGAGCAAGCAGTTACATATTTGACAAGATCAGAGGAGGTGATCCTGTCAAAATAAAAGCATCTTAAAATCCCAGAAACTCCCCATCTCTTGTAACGGTTTAACAAGACAGTGTTGCTGTTTCACCACAGGAGGGCAACATTGACTGAGGCCTGCGCTCTCTGTGTGATGATAACTGTGCATTGATATGTTGACAATTTATTTTCTTGACCTAGAAGCAGCAGCAGAGGAGGCAGCAGCAGTTTATGTGTGTTTGAAGAAGAAGAGTTTTTCCTTCATCTCAGACAACAGCTCATCCACACTGACCAAACCACAGAGAGCAAGGACTAACACAGAGGCCTTGGGAGAGATGTAAGAGGTAAAAATAGATGTAGGCTTCCTCCTCGACAACACAACATACATGCACATGCACACGCACACACACACATACATATAGAGGGGGACACCTGTGTGTTGCCTACTGCCTGAGGCTCTTTGATACCTGGTGTGCTTTAATCTGCGCTGCACTCGTGGCTGCCTTTGAAGTGAAAATCCCTGTCACCTTCGCCCCTCGCTCTCCCTCACCCCCCTCCTCCCTGCCTCCCTCTCTTCCTCGCCACACACAAACAAACCACAGATGACCACCACCTGTTATCTTTGTCATAGTAAATGCAGCTCAAGCAACAGTCCCACACTCATTCAGATATTCTATTATATTCCACTGTGCTGCCGGCGGCGGCGGGCTGCGGCTAAATTTACCCCGGCAGTTATTTTAGGGGTCTGTGTAACATACATCACCTTCTGTCTGCTGTAACACATTTATATCTACAGGAATAGAAACTGATTTCTAACTTTGTTCTGTCACTGAAGTCGTTTCACAGCTGGAAGCGAGAGCAGACAGAGGTTTGGGGGCAAAGAGCAGAAAGAACAAGTCTGCAGCAGAGGAGAGATTTTTACCCTTATTATCTCATATATTAGATTAAAAAGTGTGATTTATTTAATAGTCAGTTTTACATTTAGAAAAATTAAATTTAAAGCCAATACCAAATAATACAATTATGTAACAACTAGGGGTGGGACTTTAACGCGTTAATTCCGATTACCGTATTTTCCGTACTATTGAGCGCACCTGTCTATAAACTGCTATTGAATTTATCCAAACAGTTTCAAGTCGTCCACTCTGACCGGGTTTGATGTGACGACGCTAAATGTATTGGCGACATGGAGCTTGCTAGCTTGTAAAAAGGCAACAAGCTTCGTGCCGCCGATACATGAGCCATACCGGTGTCTATAGTTGTTGTTATAGTCCGGAAAATACGGTAATTAATTACAAAACAATTAATGCCTAAAAAAACATAAACGCATTCAATCGTAGCTTTGTTACCAAACAACGCGGAACGTTTGTCAGTGTATGATTTCCTGGTGCACTGATTACAATGATGCACACGTCAACAGTTTGTTCCCTTTCTGTGCGTCCACGAGAGTGTAAGTGGCTGTATTATAGCTATTTATTCTATTCATATGGTTCATACTCTTTATTATTGCACTTAGTGGTTAAATACTTTCTTTCTGTATATTACGTGCCGTCGGAGTTTACGTTTTTGTGCAGATGGATGATGTGGAGCAAACATGAACACAGTAAACATGTTAAACTGGTTTGATGTGTGTAATTACCGTATTTTCCGTACCATAAGGTGCATCAGATTTTAAGGCGCACCTTCAATGAATGGCCTATTTTAAAACTGTTTTCATATATCAGGTGCACCGCATTATAAGCTGCATAGCATAGAAACTACTGTAGTGTCTGGGGTTGTGTTATCATCCATCTAGATGAAGCTGCACTAAAGTGAATGTCAACAAAACAGTCAGATAAGTCAGTCAGTCAAACTTTATTAATATAATACAAACCAACGTTCTGACAACTTCGTTCACTCCCAAAACAAGCTAGTACATTCACAATACGGTACCGTACGTACCGGTAGCTCTTACCGGTATTTGCGCTGCCTTCATTGAAAACAGTGTATTTCCAACTCCATTGGTCACAGTTCAAAGCTACATGAACAGCTGTTTTATTTTTTCTCCGAGGTAACGTCAGTGGCATAGTTTTATCTTTTACCAACAGCAAGGTACAACAGGTAGTGCAACTTTTTATCACGTAGTTAGTGCATCACAAACGTGGAGGGAACTTTTCCCTGATTCAGTAAACACGTAAAAGAAACAGTCTGATACCGCTACGGTAAATCAAACGTTAGTGCATTGACAATATACACCCCGT
>OOFC01042892.1:0-18770 GCA_900323345.1 Pseudochromis fuscus
ATAAAAATAAAAACTAACGTAACTGACTTCAACTATTGTATCAATTTTGTTTGTTGGGATAGGTAACACCCGCTTTAATCAAATTCACTTTTCAAATGTTATAGACGCTAACTGGTATAAAACTAAACACATTTCATTAAGAAACAATGTAACAGCAGTGAAATACAGAGCTTAATAAACAGGTTACTCACCACATTAACACGAAGAGAAAGTCCATATGACAGCGCTCATCAGTGGAAAGCGCGGATACGATTAAAAATAATGCTGCATGTCACGGCTGTTTCTCCTCAAATCTTCACAGACAGTCCCACGGCGAACTTCAGAGGAAAAATAACTCGTTTTCTGTTATCTATCCGAAATATAGCATAGTTGCTCATAAGCTACAAACCGTTCTCTACACAGTTCATCCAATGGGAGAAGAGCAAACATGGCGCACTTTTTCAAAATTGGAGACGGCGCACGTACGCACTTGTGTGACGTCAGACGTAAACGTGTTACTGTGAAAATGTTTGAGTTTAATGAAACGTATGAAGTAAAGTAGTTGAGCACTGTGAACTTAAAACTACAAATTTGTACTGATGACACAAAGAATTTGATGTGAATTAACTTGTTTTCAAATTTTAAGTAAACACAACTCAGTTTTTTTATTCTGTTTTTACTGTTCGGGTTTACAGTGTATGAAAGTACACTGACCAACGAATCGAGAGCCCACTTATTGAATCATATTGAGTTAACAAGGGCTACATATGGTGGATGTTGATCATGATCAACAAACTATGAATTCCCACGTTTAGGCCAGGACACATTGTGCCGAACAGCATCTGCAGGTCTCGTGTGTGTTTTTTTGTGGTTGTGGGAAGGAAACAGATAGTGAAAGATGTACGGTGCATGGTCGGAGTAACTTTACTGCATGTGTGGAGTACGGCGGACGCATGGGCGACACACTTTCTTTGTGCGATCTGCCCTTTCTGTACTTAATGAGTGAGTCCAAAATCTAATTTTTGTTGGTGAGGACATCTCACTTCGCTCTTGCAAAGCTATCGCAACTTGTTTTTTATCTCTTTGACCTCCATGACTCCCATGGACCACAAACAACGCAGGGGCCACATGATTCCTAAATCCGTGTGTCTTTACAGCCAACATTGGTCCATCAGACTGAGCGTCAGAGCAGATCCTGAAACAGAGCGTTTTGAGTCAGAGAGCTTTCCTGGAACCTCGGGATCTGTGGAGGATGATCAGCAACACTAGAGAGCTGGACTTGGACGCTGTGTCAGGGTGATGACACCCTCAGAAGACCGGAGGTTACTTCCCACCGCTGCGTGAGGCCATCACCCAGGAGCGCACTTGATGTAATACAAGTTTCCTGCGCTGCTTCCTTTTGATTCCAACTCGCTTACTTCAAAGGAGGAAGACGGCGAGTGAAGCACCTGGGGGGACGGCTCACCCCGACGAGGTTTGAAAGGAACGTCTACGAGGGAGAAACTCAGCTCCTCAGCTCTGACATTTCCAGGTCACTCTGTTAAAAATGGCTGCTCTGCCCCCCGTGTTTACCTCTACATCTCTGAGAGGAAGATGATGATGAAGAGGAGGAGGAAGGAAGTGTTATGTCTGATGTGCAGCGAGTGAACTTTCGGATTCATAAAGGACCAATTCACCACGTTACCAACACTGAGCAGCCTCAGGACTCATGGGCCCGAACTGAAGCCGAATCATTCACATCATCATCCTGCTGCACGACTTTCACAATAAAAGGGATTTTGTACACAGAAACACTGGAGGAGGGCTCTTTGTTTGAACTAACATAGCAGCTGATGTTATCTAGATTAAGCTAATGTAGCAGCTGCTCTGTTCTGTAATTCTACATTGAGACATTTTCTTCTTGTTCCACTCATACTTTGAATGAAACATAGAAAATCTCTGGGAAGATCATTTCTGGACGAGAACCCGAGATATCCTTCATGTTTTTTTAAAACAGGAAATTAAAAAAGTGATGAGAAGAAGAACAGCTGCAGTTTCTGTACTGTGGATATGTGAGAAAGGAAAATGCAAGAGAAGAGATTATGTATTTTGTACACACACACACACACACACACACACACACACACACTTACACAGTTTGTTGTGCTCAGAGTTGCTGAAATCAGCAAAAACATTTTGCTTCAGAACAGTTTTGCTCCCATTTACGATGCTTTCACTGCACATTCACCGGGTACAGCTGAGAGCAACGCTGTAATTGGTTTACTTCACCTGCTGACATACACACATACACACACAAACACTACACACACACAGACAAATACACACACACACACAGGTGACAGGTAAACAGAGCTGTCAGGAGGCCTTCAGCTGACTCCTGCAGCAGCAGATTAATACTCCGGAGGGATGACGGCGATGAAATATTCAGCTCGTTAAATACACTCAGCGGCGTTCTGGCCCGAGACATATTAGAGGAGGCGGTTTGTAATTTCACATCAGGAGTTTTAGGAGGCGGCTTTAAGAATTTATTCGTGAAGGAGGCTTGGCGTGCGAATGAATTCTCCCGTTAATAATGATGGAATTCAGAGGAGTGGTGAGTGGATTGTAACGCAGCGTGTTGAGGTGAAAGGACCAAAACCAGCCTGAACATCTTCACACTGAGCTGCTCCTAAAATCTGGAAGAAAACAACCACAGACTGGGAATCAGAGTGGGCGGAGTCACGGTGACGCCACATGTTGTGGAATTTGAACGTGGCCATGTTTCAATTCAGTTCAACTTTATTTATATACCACTTTAAAAAGACAGCACAGTCAGCCAAAGTACTGTACACAAGCATTATCAATTCAATTTGGTATCATCCAGTTCTAGTATTGCAAGGTCAGAGTCTTGCAACACCATCAAACTCAGAGCGAGAGTGGGAACCCCCGGCTGATCCCCCTGGGAGCAAGCACTTTGGCAACTTGCAATTGACATGTTGGTTGTTTGGAGCCAGAAGTGACCATATTTGGACATGAAGAGAGGAGTGAGGAGGTGGGTCTGATCCTTAAACCTGAGGACACTATCCATCAAACTAAACCTGCCTCTACCTCCTCCCTTTCTCTCAGCGTAACATCTCCTTATTGACAAAATCATTTTCAGATGGAGCAGCTGTTACTCAGACTAACCCCACCCCTAACTCCTCCCACCAGAGTTGACTTTATCTGACATCAGAATGAGAGTTTTTTGGAGCCAGCCTCTAGTGGCTGTTGATGGTATTACTCTTGTTTTCAGAGCTGGATGTGTCACATACAGCCTGTGAATGCAACACTCAGTGGTTTGTAAAGTATTTGTTGGACTCAGAACTGTGACCTCTTCAGACTTTCACCTGGTTCCACAAGAATTTAAGAACGACCTCCATGATTTCATACCTGGCCCAAGTTTATGGCTTGTTAATGAGGCTGGTGAATAATTAAACTTATAAATCAGTGTGACTCACAGCAGGAAGTGTTCCAGTGTGAGGTCTGCCCTCCTCCTCAGTCCCTGTGAGAGAGTTTCAGTTATTACAGCTGCAGCTTCATTAAGTCACAGATCAGCTCAGACCATAACATCCTCCCAGGACCTGTCAGCTTTATCAGCACCGGTCGGAGTCAGGAGGAGCCACCTGGTCTGTCCCAGCTCCAGGATCTGACTCTGACACACATGGGATCACTGACATCACTGATACTGACATGAGCGACATCACAGACATCATGGACACTGACATCACTGACAACACTGACACTGATAATACTGGCATAGTTGACACTGACCGCTATTTTCAAGTCCTGGTAGCAGTTGACGTTATCTTAGTCAGGCTGAAGTTATCTCGGTCAGGCCGACTCACACATACCCGGAAAGCTTCTGGTAAGAATCAGTGATTTTGTCATTTTTATTTCTGTGTGTTTTTTACTATAGTGCATGTTTTCAATACAATAGTAAAATAAAAAGTTCAATTGTTATGATTATTATTTTGATAATGTTCTCCTGTTGTCATACGGCAGTAGAACACAGTAGACTCCAACCTGCTCCTCTATTGTATATTTGAGGTTAATATTTCATCATCGTCCCTGAGGCACCATGAATCTTTAAACACAGCATTCATAATTCATGACCCTGATCAATAATCCATAACAGTTTTATATGGATCAAACCGGCCATGTGTTCACAGCCCACCACTTTTATTCCTACACACACACACACACACACACACACACAAACACACACACACACACACACACACACACACAATCAGCTGAATAATTCACAGTGTGAGGTCATTAGTGGGGAAACACGTTAAAATGTACAAACGTTAACGTACAGACACGTGTTTGGCTGAATGATTTATACACGCTTTAATCACACAAACACTCGCACACTTTCGAAAAACACTCATGAATAAATCAACACACACATGTACAGTACACACCTGGATGCACACACAGACACACACTGAGACTTATTGTGTGTTTAAGTAGTTTTTTCTCTGCATTAAACATGTCCTTGGATCATATCTGAAGGTCGTGTGCTTGGCCTCCTGCTGCTGTTTTTTTTCCTCTGTGTGGTTAAAGTGCAGTGTGGTACGGGCTGGGCGTGTTCTTCCTGTGACCCGTGTCCACAAAAAAACACACTCCATGCTTTAGCTCGACTCCTAAACATGTTCCCATGTCATGTCAAGGCTTGCCTCCCAAACATGTTCCTACCTCACTCCTCAAATAAACTCCTGAACATGTTCCCTGCATCACGCCTCGGTTTAATTCCCAAACATGTTTCCTATGTCACACCTCAGCTCGATTCCCAAACATGCTTTCCAAATCACACATCAGCTCAACGCCTACACATGTTCTCCATGTCATGCCATGGCTCGACTCCCAAACATGTTCCCTCATCATGCCTCAGCTCAACGCCAAACATGTTCCCCATGTCACGCCTCAGCTGAACTCCCAAACACGTTCCTTGCGTCATGCTTCGGCTCAACCACAAAAATGTTCCCATGTCACGCCTCGACTCATCTCTAAACATGTTCCCCACGTCATGGCTATGGTCAACTCCAAATATGTTCCCCGCATCACGCCTTGGCTCAACTCCAAATATGTTTCCCATCTCATGCCTCGGCTGAACTCCCAAACATGTTTCCTACGTCACACCTCAGCTCGATTCCCAAACATGCTTTCCAAATCACACATCAGCTCAACGCCTACACACGTTCTCCATGTCATGCCTTGACTCAACACCAAACATGTTTCCCATGTCACGCCTTGGCTCAACTCCCAAACACGTTCCTTGTGTCATGCTTCAGCTCAACCACAAAGATGTTTCCATGTCACGCCTCAACTCATCTCTAAACATGTTCCCCACGTCACGGCTAAGCTCAACTCCAAATATGTTCATTGCATCACGCCTGGGCTTGACTCCAAAGATGTTCCCATCATCACACCTCGGCTGAACTCCCAAACATGTTCCCATGTTATGCCTCAGCTCGACTCCCTAACATGTTCCCTGCATCATGCCTCAGCTAGACTCCCAAACATGTTCCCATGTTATGCCTCAGCTAGACTCCCAAACATGTTCCCCACATAATGCCTTGGTTGAACTCATGCTCTTCACATCACTCATCAGTTTAACTCCAAACATGTCCCCACGTCAAGACTCGACTTGACTCCAAACATGTTCCCTATGTCACGCCTCATCTCGACTCCCAAACGTGTTCCCCACATCACACCTTGGCTGAACTCCCAAACGTGTTCCCTGCGTCACACTTCAGCTCGACTCCAAAGCTGTTCCCACATCACTACTCAACTGAACTCCCAAACATGTTCCCTGCGTCATGCTTTGGCTCAACTCCAAACATGTTCCCATGTCATGTCTCGGATGGAGTCCGGCAGCAGTTAGAAAAGCTAAGATTTTAGATTGATAATGGTCATAATGTTGTGTTTTGTCTTGGATCTGTTGTTGTTGTTGTTTGTTTTTTGTGTTCCAAAGGTGTAACCAGTGATGTTGACCATGGCCCGTAGTGTGGTCTCACTGCTGCTGTGGGGTGGAGTTTAAAGTAGGCCAACTAAAAGGCAGAACAAAGCCCTGAGAACGCCTGGGTAACTTTTCCTTTAAAAATACATGAGGCCGCGGCCGCCACTCCCCACCAATCAAACATTCAGCAGCAGCGGAAAGACGTTTAACACACACGAATACACAAGTACCTGAAAGATACACTGTGGTGAACACAAACCTCAAACACACACACTCACACAGAATTAAAGCTTAAACACACTCCGAGGATTACAGAGTTTTAACGAGTGCTGCAGGACTTTGGGAATTGATTTCCACAAACAGCCTCTCCAGAGTGAAAGCAGGATGTGTTTGTGTTATTTTGCTGCTGAATTCACCGTCTGACAGCGAGTATGAGAAATCACCAGGAAACAGGTTCTTATGAAGTTTGTCAACAAAATTCAAATTTCCAGGTTTTTGAATGGAGTTTGGTGCAGTGATGAAGTTTCCATGTTTCGAGGAGACAGACGTGGATCAGGCTCTGGGTTGAAAGAAGAGGCTTTGGTTCACTGTAGTTCAATGTGGTTCTCTTTGGTTTGGTGTTTGTCACTTTTTTTTAAAGTTTTATTCCTTGTTTTTGTTGCTTTCCTCCATATTTGGTTGTTTGGTTGGTTTTCTGTGCTTGTGTCTATTGTAAGTTGTATTGTGTAATAACTTTTGCCTGTTTCTACGTTGTTTTTTCTGACTTCATGACACGTTTGATGCTTTGCTTCAGTTTCAGGTCTGTTTCACCACTTGTTGGTTGTTTTATGTCTTTTTTTTTATTGTTCGATGTTTGTCGTGGTCCTTCCTCAGACCTCTATGGTAGGTACTGACCCTGCTGACAAGGAGTAGCCTTCCAACCTTGAACCGTTGATGAATCCGTTGAATGAAAACAGACCATCAGTTGTCACCTCGCCGCTGAGGCTGATGGTCTGTCGTCAGTAGTGAGAGCAGACTGTGAGAACAGGCGGCTGCACATTGTAAACAGTGTGGTAACTGTCTGATAACAAAGGTGTTGTTTGACCGTACTGAAGGTTCCTCCTGAAGGAGCAGAACATGGACCAGAGTCAGAAACCCGACCCAGAGGTGGTGGAGTTGTTCAGAAGATGGCGGCGGCAAGATGTTTCACCTCACCTCCAACCACGCAGACACCGCCTGTTGCTGCTTAACAGGCTTTTCGCTGAAACTGTCCCCCGGGCGACATCAGAGCAGCGGCAAGGAGAGATTTCCTGTCGGGACGAAGAAGGCGAGCACTGATGCTGAGCTGACATGAGTTCAGCAGGAAGTGGATTTCCATGTCGCCCTCGGTCTGAGGACGGCGAGCGGCGGCTGCAGAGTGGTGGCTGCAGAGCGGTGTACGGATGCGGTGTGACGGTGGCAGAAGGTTCATGTATTCACTCTGGTTTTAAAGTGCTGCCTCATGACTTTACTCCCAGTCAGTGAATCAGTGAATAATGAATGACTGGTTGGCTTGTTATGTGTCGTTGTGTGTTTTGTTGTATGTGTAACTGTTCTGTGCTGCCTCTTGGCCAGGTCACAACTGCAAATGAGAATTTGTTCTCAACTGTCCCACCTGGATAAATAAAGGTTAAATAAAAATATGGCGCTCACGAGCTGACCGTCCTCTGCAGCTCCTCCTACAGCTCCTCCTGCACCTCCTCCTGCACCTCCTCCTGTAGCTCCTCCTGCACCTCCTCCTGTAGCTCCTCCTGCAGAGGTGAGTAAACTCTGATGGATGCAGCCTGAGGCAGGTCATCAACTCAGAAACTGTCCAATCACAGACCAGCAGCTCCAACGTGGCGAAGATCAGCCTGAGGACACTGCTGTCACTCAGTGCGTGTGTGTGTGTGTGAGAGAGAGAGAGTGTGTGTGTGCGTGTGTGTGTGTGTGTGTGTGGGTGCAATGTATTGATGACTGTGAGGATGTGATTACACTGTGGAGCCACAAGGAAGAAAATACAACAACATCTCAGTTACTTTGTTTTTGTCAGATTGTTGAAGAAGCTTTAGGAGCAGAAAGAGAACAGGGATCTAATGTTTGAGTTAAACTGAGGAGCTGTGTGTGTGTGCAGGCTGTGTATAATTAGCTGTAGTTGTGAATTGTCTATAGTTACTGAGTCTACTGTCTGCAGCTGCCTGCAGAGGATCTCTCTCTTTCTCTCTCACACACACATCCTCCTGCTGTAATTATTGGTGAGTGTTCAGTGGATTTTGCTGCTGTATGGCAGCTGGCTGACAGCGACATTTGGACACCTGGCTGCACACAGACATGTGAATGCAAATGTACACTCACTCACACACACACACACACACACACACACACACACACACACACACACACACACACACACGCGCGCATATATACACACAGGCTGATGTATGCTAATCGAAGGTATAAAACCTGCATAATGTGTGTTTCCTCCTGTGGAAGCAGCAGCTCTGGAGCTGCTTCGTTCAGCTGAGTGCTCTCTGGTTTTTGATCATCGCTGCAGGTCTGTAACTTCACATTGTACACACCCAGTTATTCAAATAAAGTTCATTCAAACACGACGGCAACACTGACAGAGACATTAACATTTCTGCAGCAGAGTGGAGCCTCTTTATTGTGGCTTTGATGGACACAGCCACCGGCTCTGAATACACTGCAGTCCCACCAACTGCCACTTGATGCTGGCTTCAACAAACTCTGACTCCAACTGACTTCAATTCAAAAATGGAATCAGAATCAGACAACTTTATTTATCTCAGTGGGCAATTCAGTTTACAGCCTACCAGTCAGTTTTCGTGTCACTGTTTGTTCCTGTTTTATTTTGGTAAGATAATTTTCTGCATTATGTTTGAGTGTTACTTCCTGTCTTTGTTCTCTTCCTCCTGTGTGAATGCTGGCCCTGCCCTGATGTAGTTCACCCGTCTCACTGCTGTGCCACCTCTATCTTGTCTGTTAATCACTGCTTCCCTACTTATACTCCTTGCCTCTGTGTTGTCATTGTCAGATCGTCTGTTTACCCACCTGTTTACATACCTGTTTGTCTTCCTGTTGCCTCCCTGCATCTTGTTGGATCACTTTTGGTTTGCTGTTTGTTTCATCATCGTCGATCTGATCCCCTGGCCTTCTGGACCACACGCTTCTTCCAGATGAAGTCAGTGAGCCAGACTCCAATAAACTTTGAACAGATATTAACCATTTTGTTATTAACAATTTTGTTGTTACTATCTGTTTTTGTCAGATATTCAGTTTTTGTCTGTGTCTGTGAAGTACGGTAGACAAACTCACAACGTACAAAGTAAATCGAACGTAAGGTGCAGGTGCGGTGCCCATGCACCTGCCGCATGTCTTCAGTACGACCTCTACGAAGCATGCACATCCAAAATCTCATTTGTGTTGGCAACCTCATGTTGACTTTGCAAGATGAAGCATTTTTCTTCCCTCCACGATTCCCACAGATCTAACAAAACGTAGAGTATACACGATTTTAAGAAGTGTGTGTTTAGGAAGTGTTTTTTGGTCCTGGTTGGGACCGAGGTGTTAGTATTACCTGCCCCACAGAGATTGATGGACAGGTTTAAGTTTTGTAATTGGATGATTTGTTTCTTTCAGGTTTGTAAGATCCAAACCATCATTCTGTGGAAGAACATAAACAACTGCAGTTTAACTGCTGTGTGTGTGTGTGTGTCCATGCACAACCACTCACCGTCATCTTTGATGCTTGTTGCCATGGTTACAGCTCTTGCTGGTGTAGTGAAATCCTAAATATGTTCCCCCCTGGCTCGACACTGTGTGACCTGCGGGGAGACAGAGGGAGGATCAGCATCACCTCTGTCTGCAACCAGCCGACCAATCAGAGTGTGCGAGCTGAAGCCGGGGGCTCCTTGGGTAAAAACCACATCCTGCATGCCCTACCAGGAAGTAAAAGCTGCTGACGAGGACGATCTACTGCTCGTTAACAGGTTTAACAGTCAGCTGTTCCTCAGGAATGGGGCTAACTAACTGAAGTCTGGAGTCGTGTTTCATAGAGGAGAGAGAACCAGAGATACAAAATTCTCTGATGTGTGAAAGAAACTCAATTGTAGACAGAGGTTTGTGAGCAGCTACATTTGTCCAGAGGCCAGTGGGTGGAGCCAGCACAAATGTTTCCTAGGGATGCTAAATGATGACGCGCCTCCTCGTCAATTGATGTTTTGTGACTTATGAAGTTCTGTAAGTCAGCTACATGGGGGGCGGCACAGCAGCTGATGGCTCCTCTCCTCTGATTGGTCACTCTCTCATCTCTTCGGACTTTCTTGGTTGCACATCATTCATGCATTCATTCATCTTCAATACTTGCTTTATCCAAATTGGGTCATGGGGGTCTGCCTGAGCTCATCCCAGGTGGCAATGGGTGAGAGGCGGGGGTCCACCCTGCACAGGAGGCGGGGTCCATCCTGGACAGGTTGCCAGCCTATCACAGGGCTAACACACATACACAACGACTCACACCTATGGTTGATTTAAACTAATCAGTCCACCTAACATCATGTCTTTGGACTGTGGGAGGGACACAGGAGTACCTGCAGAACACCCACCATGCACAGGGAGAACATGCAGACTCCACACAGAAAGGTCTGACCCCAGATTCAAACCCAGAACCTTCTTGCTGTGAGGAGACCGACCATGGTGACGACCGTGCTGCCCTGGTGGAATATCAGTGAGATGAAAACTAAAATCCTCATTCTTACACCAAACTCCAGTCAGGATTAACTGTTTTAAAAATAGTCCGATTCGGTGCACAGTATGTTTTCTATATTTGATCTGAGGGGTTAGATTGCGGTACACAAACATCTGTGTGCCCCTCCAGGAGGAATAATTGTCCCTCTCCCTGCAGAGGGCAACCACAGGTCTGTGGATTCTGCTGTTCCTCCACAGAAACCACAGCGTCTGTCAGACAGCTGCAGCCGATGTGTTGCATCCATGTGCCGGTGGGAAGGTCCGACACCCGGAACTTTAAATAGAAACCTGCCAGTGGGAGACCGAGCAGAGACAGAAGCTGCAGCTCCACTGTGTCCTCTGTGTGTGAGGGGGGCTCAGTAATGACTCTGAGGAGCTGCTGCTCTGTGGGAGCTGCTGCTCTGTGGGAGCCCACAGGTAGATCCAGTGGATCTGAAGGGGAGTTAAACTCTGAGATTTACCTTTGAGACATTCATGTTCCCACTATCCTCAGGCTTCAGCTCACATCGTGTGCAGATGATAACCCTCAGATGGTTTCTGTATCTCCGAGGATGCAGTCAGGTGAGTCAGGTCATGTGATTTAATGCAAACACTCAAAATAAACTCATAATTTGTGTCACAATCCAAAATGGCTGTGAACAGAGACACCAGTCATGTAGTCTGTTGTTGATATTTATTTATCTTCTGGAGGATTTAGTTTGAGAAAATCATGTTTTTCAATATAATAGTGACTTACATTTTCACAAATGTGGTTCAGTCATCCTGGAGGATCAGGATATATGTGTGAAGTTCTGATTAATATTCAACTTTTTCCCACTTTTTAAATTCCAGTCCACAAACCAGTGAAGAAAGTGTTGTTATAAAAATCTCTTCAGAGGCTGGCGTCAGATTGAGGTCTCAGAACGAGGCCTGGAACCTTCCACAGCCAGACCCTGGTTCCTGAGACTCCACCTCTGAGATGCAGATCTGCTAAACACAGAGCATCAGGACGCCGCTGAGAGCTGGAGGGGGAGGGGCCTCTGGAGACGGGATGTGGGCCACGATGTGCAGCCTAAAGTAATTACACCAAAGGGCCTATCCTTTCTCCTGAAGTGTCCTCAGGAAAAAGACTGAGGACACATCAGCCAACAGGAGGCATCAGGACAGAATGGAGAGAGCTGTGTGGACCACCAGTGGGTGGACAGAAGTGTCTCTGCTGGGTTCACATGCAGCTGAAGACAGAAACAGGTGTGTGTGTGTGTGTGTGTAATTTGTTGGTGACCTCAGATACCACATTGTTTTCTTCTTCTCCCTTACTCCTCACTGCTCCTCCTACTCTCTCGTCCCCTCTTCCTCCTTCTCCTCCTCCTTCTCCTCCTCCTCCTCCTCCTCCTGATGAAATGATGGAGTTACAATGATGGCTGCTGTGAGCAGGTTTAACCGTGAGGTTAAAATTTAAACCCTGACGTTCATCTTCATCACATTTTGTTGACAACCTCAAACTGAGGCTGCAGGAGGTTCCCAGCCTCAGACAGAGGCTCAGATACAGGTTCAGATAGAGACCAGGACCCTTCTGAGTCTATCCTCTGTCTCAGCCTTTATATGAGCATATGTGAGAACTCTTTACTTCCTGCGACCAAAATATCTTTGCAAAATAAAAGCACACTACTAGCAATTCAGTGCGCTGTTATTGTGAAATATTTGCAGACACACTGCGTTCATTTTATTCCTCCTGTTTTATTGTACTCGGGGTTCAGACTGTATCTGTTGGTACCAACATGCTCAGAGACCTGACTTTGAGCTGAGTGCTGGTTTTAATTTGATAAAACACAGAATGTGCTGATGTGTCTGTGGAGAAGGAAACAGACTCAAAGGCTGAATGAAAGCTGCAGATGCAGAGTAAAGATCAGACGACCTGCTGAGTTTAGTTGGTTACGTAAAAGCTGAAGAAGCAGTTTCCAGCTCCACTGCTGAGGATGTGCAGTACGAGCTATTTACCTCATGTCTGCTTCACCTCCAGTGATACAGTGATGGTCAGAGCACAGTGGTATAGTGATGCTGTTGGTGCAGATGATACAGTGACGCTGTTGGTGCAGATGATACAGTGATGCTCTGAGGCTGACTCCAGTAACGTGATCACTGTGGTTAATGTGCATGTGACCAGAAAAGTAGAAACGATCTGCACATTCAGTCATGCGAATGCTACCAAAGCATCAACTCGTTAATGCTGCATTGACTCCTATCTAAACGCTTGGTACTGTGATCGGTGGCCGGACGATCTGAGTCCGACCGGAAAAACAAACAGAGAGTAAAACAGTTCTCGTGTTCACGACATCCAAACGGTGAGAGATGTGTGAGGTCTGAAGCGCTGCGTGGGAAGTCACGGTTTCACTAACGTTTGTCTGCGAAGCTTCAAGAAATCCCCAACAGCGAGGATCGAACCCAGCACTCAGTGTCCAGATGCTGTCGCCTGTAAAACAAGATACAAGTGTGCATCACTGCCCTGTCACTGTGGATTTAATCCTCCTGATTTCATTGGCAATAGTCAAAGCTGTTCTCACTTTTATTTTAAACAAGCATGTCCTTCAACTGTTGGACTCGTCTTTATTTGTGTTCACTGGGAATTAAAATAGAATTTAAAATGAAAACAGGAGGTTAAAACTTGTTGAGGGAATCAGAGATGACTCAGGAACAACAACCTGAATAAGTCAGGTTGGGATTTTAATACCAGGTTAAAGACATGGAGGATGAAGGACCCTGCTGAGTGTGATGATGATGATGATGATGATAAATAGTAGATAAAGTAAAAACTAAATTAGACACTAGTAGAGAACGTAGAAAAATAGAACCAGTAGAAAAAAAGGTCTAAAATCTGTGTGAAGTAATTAGTTAAAGTTCAGTCAGTTTAATATTCTCTCCATTCACTTCTATTGTAACAGAAAAAAGTAGAATACATTAAAAAGCAGAAGTAGAATCAGAGGATGAGGAGGGAGAAGAAGAAAATGAAGTAGTAAATCAGGATCTGTGAGCTGTGAATGATTTTCAGCCTCCCATTCATTTCTTCAATCCAACTTCCACAAACTGTCCCATAAATGACCAGAAGACATCGTCCGCCGTGTGGTGGACAATTATAACTCAGAGCAACAAACACCTGGTTTCACATTCAGAAAAACTTTTCTCCAGTTCGTCCATCACGTCTCTGAGAAACTTTAAAATTTAACGCCCACCTTCCCAAAACTCTCCAGAAATGTATTTTTACGCCTGTCCTTCCTCAGAGTGCGAGGAGGCGAGGATGAAATTCAGCCGCCGGAGGACATTCTGTGTCTCCTCTGTCCACTCGCCTCCTCCTCTCCTCCAGCTCTTCTCCTTTTCTTTGGTTTTATTTTTCTCCACTGTTCTTTATTTCTTTTCCTTTGTAGTTCACAGACCTTTGAGCTTTTATGTTTCCTGCAGCGAGCTTTAATAAGGCAGCGACCATGACGACGATGATGGTGATGGTGATGGTGATGATGATGCAGACGTATTTCGGCTGAAGTCGTGTTTGTTCACTTGGCCTCATTACCGCAACGCCTTTATCTCATCAACAGTAGCACCGCCGCTCTTTCCCGCCACTAATGAAGCGTCACAGAGACTTGGTCTTGACCACGCCGCCGCTCTGAGGTGAACTGCTGCATTCAAAGACGGCGAGGAGGAACGAACGCTCTGCCACGCTCTTTCAGCTCAAAGTAGATCGGCCTAATTGCTGGTAAATCCGGCGCCTCCGTCCCGAGGGGGGCTCCCCGACAGAGGAACCCCTCCTTCAACCCCAGCTGCAGCTTTAAGTTCCCCCGAGTGGCTGTGAATGTAAATGTGAAAGTGTTTGCTCCACAGGGCGATTTCATGCATATGCAGGATAGCTGGGTGTTTGCCTCCGAGCTCTGGACGGATTTCAGGTTTTATTTTAGGATTGTCAGATTATTCTGTCTCCAAACTGTCCTCAGGACACCAGGAGACGGGCTCTTCATGAGCCTCTCTGAATAAGTGGAGTGAGGTTTTAAAAAATAAAAAAGTCTTGATTGATTTGACCGTTTCCTCAAAGGCAGGATCGTCCTAATCCCAGGCTCCGATTGGACAGCAACTCCTCTAATTTAAATGAAGTAAACATCTCAGAGACTTTTAGAGATTCACAATGAGGTCAATTAGACGAAAATTACACAACACGACAAAACTTTCCAACTCGTCTCAGATGGCTCGAGGACCAGCGTGGACCCTCTTAGACCAGCCTAGGTCTTTCCCAAAGCCAGAAACACACTTAACGAGTTTCATCCTGATTATTGATGGACCTTGGACATCGCAGCTGATTGAGCAAAGTTGGACGGAGCCAGTTCCAGGTGGACCAAGTTGGTGCCGGTTGATGTTTACAGTGGCAGATAAACTGGTTCAGTCTGAGCCATGTTCATTTTTGGACTAATGCTGACGATTGTCGTGGAAAGTGGCGAGAAATATCTTTGGTGTGTAAAAGCACACGGGACAGAAATCGAGCAAAAATGAAGTGAAACAAAGTTCTGCAGAACAGAACGGGTCAGAGGGGATGGATAGAAACAGGAGCAGAGAACCTTTACAGACTATGCGTTGAGAGGTTCTACGATCCGCCAGAATAAATTGTACGACTACTTTGTGATGCACATCTGTCCCAGCTGTGGGTCAGTGAAGTGAAGACTCTGGACTCTAATGTTAAAGGTTTCAGGACAAACAACTTCAGTTTTTACATCAGATGACTTGAACTGTGACTTTGTCAGGACTTCACTCGACTCGACAATCTGAGGACTTTCTCGGATCTCTTTACTCAGTTGTCGTCTGGAATGACCTGAGACTTGGACCTTGAAAGATTTCATACTGATTTGTTCTTGCCTCTAAGGACTCGTTGTGTTCAGATGATAACATGCCGTCTCTGGTGTCCTCAGACTGGATGTAAGTGGCTCTGCTGGACCAATCAGAAAGCAGCTGCACAGAGAGGATCAATAGGAGGTGAGAGCAGAGTTATTCCAGAACTTCGGGCTACTTCACCTCATTAATTCCTCCTCAGATTGATCCTGTTTCACTGAGATCAATGTGACTTTAGCTGAGGACTGCTCACAGCTCCAGGTTTCATATTCTAATTTAGTTTCTTCAGAACTTGTAAATTGAATTAAATCTAATAAGCAGGTTAAACCATTATTATTTCCATCCGTGCTTTATCACTGTGACATGAACTGCACATGGAGGAGGAGGAGGAGGAGTAACCTGGTTACAGAGCAGCAGCAGCAGCAGCTTTTATAAATCTACAGGACTTCACAATGAGATTCAACACTGAGCTCAGATCATTGCTGTGGATCAGGATGAATCCTCAGATTAATTCAGTGGATGTTCAGCTGGAACCTTTTGAAATCCTTCTACAGCAGAGGATTTTTAAAGGGGTCTGTGTGCAAGTGATTTGGCTGCATGCGAATAACAGCCAATAGGAGTACTCCTCCTGGAAACCATAGTGACTGCCACTTACGCCACTTCCACGATAAACAATGAACGAGATTGCAAATATGGCTACTCTTTATCTGACGTGGAAGTCAAAGAAACAGCTGTGGTGGTAATCAGTAGTTTGTTGGAACAGGATCATTAGTCAGTATGTAGCGCTAATGTTAGCTAGCTAGCTATGGTGTTCGGTTGTGTTTTACTGGTCCAATCAAATGGCTAAAAACATTTTACTCCGCCTACATATCAGCTTGTTTTAAATACGTCATGATGCAAAGTGAAGTGAAGTTACTCATTCCCTACAAGCTCCTCCTCCTCTTCGTCATGTTTGTGATGTCAGAACCCTTTGACTCTGAGACACCCTCTGGTGGACACAATGCACAGAGGAGCGTCATGGAGGGATGTGGACAGTAGTGGACAGTTTGAAGTGTTTCTTTTCAAACGTGAAAGAAAAATAACAGACTCTCAGTCTGTGGAGTATCTGAGAACCTCGTTCACAGTTCAGGTGAGTGATGAAATCCTGGTGAAACTGCAGGTCGGCGCCGTGTGAAGCCCGCTCGCCTCTGGTCCTACACAGTGCCGCCTCCTTCCTGTGCCTCATGCCAATAAAAACCTGTTAGAAATCCATTTAGAGTTTGAGGTAATGAGGTTTCTCCATCAGTAATCTGGCTTCATGAACAAGGTTATTTTTAGGCTTTTAATCTGGAAACTAAAAGCTGGTTTTCTGAAATCAGGTTAGCACCAGAACCGAGCTGTGATTGTATTATCGGACCTTCACCGTCAGACTGGTTCCTGCTTCATGCTGTAAACCCTCACCTCTCATCCTGGTAGGTTCGCAGTAGAGCTGACAGCCATGGCAGGACTGAAGGTTTCCACGGCTGTGTCCTCGCAGATGACAGCTGTTATTACCCGGTGAACAATAACCAACCGTCAGCGCTCCTGAACACTGCTTAATATAGCTGCTGCCTCACTGTCAGCGAGGAGGGGGAGGAGGAGGAGGAGGAGGATGTGATGTGACAGGAAGCAGCAGGAATTACTGTAGAAGAAGAAAGGAGCAGTGAGGAGGTGAGTTTACAGCCTGTTGGTGTAATTGGATTAAGATTAAATCCTTAATGTTCACAGAAAAGTACAAATCTGATGTGAGCTGTTCCTGCTGACAGAAACTCTCCGAGTCAGGGTTTTATTTGACTTCAGATTTGTACTGAAACACAGAGAAGCTTTAATCTCCTGGAAATCCTGAAGAAACCGCAAAGTGTGATGATGAGGCTGAACTCAATTCACAAGAACTGGTTATAAAAAAAGGATAAAGTAGAAAAAATAGATACAGTAAAAGTAGAGAAAGTTGAAAAAAGAAGTATGGAAGGATGAAAGAGTAGAACCTGTGGAAGTAGATGTAGAGAAATAGAAAAAGTAGATGTAGCAAAAAAGTAGAATTTCTTAACAAGTAGAAGTAGGAAAAGGTGTAACGCTGGTATAAATATCCTGAAAGAGTTGAACATGTGATAGTTGATGTTTCTGTATCTCAGATGACGAGGATCAATACTAGGGCTGCCGCTAACGAATATCGAATCGAATAATCTATTGATTACTTCATCGATTAATTGAATAATTGGATAAGAAATGCATGTTTAAGTGCAATAATAAATAGTGCCAAACGATAAAAATTTTTGGTTTGTCGCAAGCTGGGCGACAGGTTAGCTTAAGTGCTAGCAGAATCCCGTAGCTTCCCGTTAATGTGGTATTTTTAACTGGAAGTGCTTCGTTGAAAACTCCTTCCTGCAGAGTGTGTAATACTTTGTGTCACCCGACTGTCCGTCCAGTTTTTTCGTACTCACACGTCCCATCAACAGGGGCAACGTACTATTTAACGTTGTCCAAAAAACACGTAAAAACCAATAAGCTGCACGGTTTTGCATCTTCCCTCTTCCCGCTTCTTCTTCTTCCTGTCTGTTTCTGTGAATAACGTTAACAGTGGGAGCGATGCTGCCCCCACCAGTTCCTGTAGGGAACTGCAAGTACAGATGACTTTTTTCCGGCTGATATTTCATTTTACCAATAACAAAAACAATAATTTGACGCTTCGATTCTTTAATTTCCGTGTCGATGAATTTTTATAATCGACGTAATCGAGTAATTGTTGCAGCCCTATTAGTACATTAGTACTACACATTAACTCTGTACTAACAAAGTACTGGTTACCACTGCAGCTGCTTCTTCTCTCTGTCACTGTTTTAAATTTGTATCTGTGTTTAAATCATGTTTCCTGTCTGTTCTGTTCACCCTGACTGATCTACAATAAAATGATTATTCCTGCTTCTCCAGGAGGGAACACGAGGAGAGTCTGTCACAAGCTACGTCATAGCAGGAGAAGGTTTGTGTCTGTGAATCTTTTATGTTTTCAGTGTAATTTATCCAGATACTCAGGAAACAATCATACATGAGTGTCTGTAGGAGTGGGTTACAGCCGTTGTGTGTCCCCGCAGGACGTCTGTCGATGGACTCCAGCGAGGGAGACGTGGAGGTAGGCCGCACAGTCCTGTCATTTCACACACTGGTGAGATTGTTTGTGCATGTCCCA
>OOFC01042893.1:282-10528 GCA_900323345.1 Pseudochromis fuscus
ACTTTGAACTTAAACACCGGTGTGGCTCATGTATCGGAGGCACGAAGCTCGTTAGCTTTTTACAAGCTAGCAAGCTCCGTGCCGCTGATACATTTAGCCTCGTCACATCAGACCCGGTCAGAGTGGACCACATGAAACTCATAGCGGCTTATAGACAGGTGCGCTCAATAGTCTGGAAAATACGGTAATTTTAATGATGTACAAAACATTTCTCGCACTTCTATATGAAGAAATTAATTTCCTCTTTTTTTGATGCTTATTGAAACTACAGCATCATTTTTTCTGACCGAAGACAGAACTTACTGTGTTCATCTCAGCTTTGAAATGAACTTAATAACTCTTGATTTTTTTCTTTTCAGCATAAGAAAAAAACATATTTTTATAAATACTGGAGTAGAGAACCATATTGCTGTTGACTTTTATTCCAGGATTATTCTCTAATATATCCTCTTTATCATACCAGTAGATTTTATTAAATAAATCTGGTTTACTTGCTCTTCCCTGAAAATACATAAATAAACCATCTTATTTCCTGATCTCATTATAATCCCCAGTAATATCTTAATGAGGTTTGATTCCTACAGTGGTAATAGTGTCACTGAAGAGGAAGCAGGAAGTTTTTTTTTTTATAGCTTTTACAGCGACGTTATGTTTCATGTTTAATACTGATACTTGGTCATTTTGGTATTTTCCACACGGAGGAAGTGCCGCCTCAGCATTTCCTAAAGGTGACAAAAGAGTTAAGCAGCTGTAGTGTGACACTCTGGAGGTAGTTATGTTTATTGCACATTGTCAGTGTTGCCCGAGCCTGAAGTAAAAGTGACTGTAAAAGTCACTGGAACCATGAATTAAGCAAATTGACCATTCAGCTCCCTGTATCCTGATCATAGCCTCGTTCATGGTACAGTTAACTGTTCCACAGACATGAACATTTTTTACACTGCGCTTTGTTGATCTCTTTTAGCTTTACAGGGCATTATCTCAACACAGCTCAAATAAAAACACAAACTGCCCATCAAACAGTGAAGCTGAAATGAAGAAATACAAATAGAGTTGATTAGATTTATTTGAAAATCCACCCAGTGTTTCCCCAGCGCCACACGCTGCACATAATTATTTACCCACCACTAACCAAATTTCCACGCTGGAGGCACAAGGTTCACCCTTTAATAACCTCAGCCTGGGCATTCTCAGTGCTTGTGTGGCAATCCCACACAGCAACATTACTGTAATATATGGCTTTGTTTACAGTTAGAACCCTTAGTGCCACTACAGTTATTCATCTCCACCACCTTATTACTGTTATTTGCAATGAGGTAACAATTTCGAGGCAATTTTCCTGCATCTAACTAGACCAACTGGGAATACGTTGGTTGAGAATGATATGACTGGGACACATCACCATCACTCCTCCCCAAATTACTGTCATGTTATAGCGCTCCAATATAATTACTGTATATGAATAATGCTGTGCAATATCTCTCTCTAAACGAAGCGGGCTATAAATTGGCCCCTGAAGGAAATCTAAGTTGTTCAAATTGAAAAAGTATTTGATGAACTGTTCTAAGTTTTATATTATTTCTGCTTGCAAATTCAGTTCCTCGCTGTATGTGCTCCTTGACAACAATTCGACCTGGACCACAGTGGTGTATTGTACTGTATTGTACAGCTGAGTGTTAAACTAAAACGCCAAATTAAAAGTAGTCAATGTCTCGATGCCTACAAGACTACATTTCTTTTCTTTTTCAGTCAAGTCATATGTAACTGTTACTCAGGGATCCACTGTGGTTCATTTGTCTTATTTGTCTTTGCCTCGCATCACTTGATCCTCTGAGGAGCATTAGGAGAACTGAGATGGGGTTGATAATGGCAGCGTAGACTGATTTCCAGGTCAAGTGGACGACTGAGGATGAAGACCAAATGAAAGTAATTAGATCTGTCTCACACTGACATTATCATCTTTCATGTGAGTGTAAATCTTAAACCAAATCCACTGAGATGTGACAAAGTTTGGACCTACCACTTCCTTTCACTCGTCTTCCTCTCTAGAGCAGCAGGGGGGTTTGCTGCCCCCTGCTGGTGCTCCAATGTTTTTTTTGAAATGGTATTATAGTTTTGGGGGCGGCTGTGGCTCTGCTGGTAGAGTAGGTTGCCTATGAATCATAAAGTTGTGGGTTCAATCCCTGGCTCCTCCTGTCCATGTGTCAAAGTGTCCTTGAGCAAGACACTGAACCCTAAGTTGCTTCCACTGGGGGCTAGCGCCTTGCATGGCAGCTCAGTAGCCATTGGTGTGTGTGTGAATGGGTGAATAAGTTGCCTTGTAAAGTACTTTGGGTCCTAGCTATGGTCAAGAAAGTGCTATATAAGGCTACGTTCAGACTGCAGGCTAAAGTCACCCAAATCCGATTTTTTTTTGCGACCTGTATCTGATCTTTTCATGACAGTCCGAACAACACAGATCCGATTTTTTCAAATGCGACCCAGGCCACTTGGATATGTGGTCCTAAATCAGATACGTATCCGATCTTTTGTCATGTGACTTCTATCTGAACGGCCACGTCACAATACGTAACAAACGTCTTTAATCTGCGTAACTCTGTATCATTAAAGCCTCTCGCATCACCGTCCCATCACTCCTGGCTGTATTTCTCTGGATGGATGTTGCCAATGCCCCTCAAAACGCCGTGGCCAAAAAGTTTACTCTCTTCCTTTTCAACTTTCTTCTTAGAATCAGGTTGTACATGTGTTTGCTCTGGTTGGACAACAATGTAAAATATATTTTATGTAGAATCATAAAATACGCTAGACCGTTTATCGTCCATGTTTACTTCCGTCACATGACATCATTATGTGACACTTTTGGGTCGTATTTAAGTTCACACTGGAGATCACTTTTAACTCGCATTTAATTGTAAATGTGAACAAACTCGCAAAAAAATCGGATTTTACAAAAAATCCGAATTGAGCATTGAGCCCTGCAGTCTGAATGTAGCCTAAATGTACTCCATTTACCATTTCTGGATTTCATTTTCAAACTCCTTGGCAGACATAACAAACATGATGAGATTCGCCAATAGCTTGACAAAAGCATAAGTTTGTGTTGTCAGGGGCCATTCTTCCATCAGACAGATTGTTTTCCACCTCCTAGTTGTTGTTGTATTACATAACGACAAAACTCATCAAATTGTCTCAAAGTGATGCGAAACTCTTGACATCATCTTTGAAAAACGTAGGTGGGAGAGGACCGCCTTGTATTGTGAGCACAGGCATGATATCCCCAAAGGACCGACTAGACTGGCCTCGTGACTTTGGGATAATTATTGGCATTACTACTCCAGCCAAAATATTTAAATTGTGTTATTTTAGAATTTGCTATTCCCCGAGGAGATCACACCACCTGTGTCTGGTCCTCACTGCCTCAATCCCCTGTGGACTGAAGCCTTTCCCAAACACAGGCCAGCGAAATGCAAACAGACTAATGAGGGATTTATCTACTTCCCTCCCTTTGACTTGCACACCCCAGCTCCACTCCTGCCCAGTATTAGCATAGTTTTTGTCCACACTGAGATCATAATCCATTTGTATGTCCTTGAATGTAGCGCAGGATGACTGTAAAGTCTTTTCTGTCAACAGCACTGAAATGACCCCAGTGTTCAATAATCCAATTAAAATTATTCTTCCTTTCCGTAGCAGTGCCGTGCGGGGGGTTGTTAAGCATGTATTACTCACTGTGGGTGGTTTGCCACAAAGAGACAGCTATACCCCATCAGAAGAATTATTATACTGTGCTTTTATTACCCTCTGGGCCAGTAACATTTCCCACATCTCATAAGAGAAATATTTTTGGTTTGGTGCAAATAATTTTTTTTTTTTTTTTTAGGAAAACATCAATTACGATACTTAATGGAAAACCCATATGAGCATCCTGAGAGGGGACGAGGAACTCTCTCCACAATCATCCTAAATATCATTCTGCTCTTTATCTACTCCCATTTCCTCTGCCTCTCCTCCCCTCCCACTTCATTTTTTTTTCCTTTTCAGAGATCCATTCTTTCTAATTGGAGCTGATGAGGATAGGGACTTCATTACCGGTCTGCTATGAATTATTATGTGGTGTAATTGGCCCTCCAGTCCCATAGGAGGTGCCCTGCTCCAGCTGGTCCAACTGGAGGAGGCTCTTCTGGCCCAGGTGGAGGCTTTTGTGCAGCTGAGGTCTGACTTTAAATCTCTGCAGCAGCTCCATTTATCTGAGTCAGGAAGCCCTGCATTGTAAAAGTGTTTTCAGCAGATGCTTTACAATTGCCCACATTTATAGTTTTACTTGTAAAGCTGATGATTGAAATCTTTCTCCTCCATAATCATGAGTTAATTAACATGTGTTAATGACTTTTGAGATGCTAATTGAGAGCCAGTGTTTACACCACAATAAGCAATGTGTTCAGGCAGCTGAGGAGAGTTCATGACTGATGTATGGCTGGATAGTGCTGCATGGCCCATCACGCTCCAAAATGTACATTAAGTAAACCATGTCGTCCTGTCAGAGTGACTGATAATTACCCCAAAGACTGCGCACTGAAACATTTATAAAGGGTTATCAAATGTTTTCCTCTTTCACTCATCACAGTTACGGCTGGTTCCTCTCTCGTTCGAGCAGATTAGCAAGTCTGAATGTGATGTGGTCTCAGGAAGAAAAAAAAAAAATCTAATGTTGATTGCTAATTGAAAAATTAGAAAGTCAATTAGAGGCTAGAGATCTAATTAAAGTGGAATTGAATGGAAATCTTGCTTCAGACTCAATTGCTCTCTCCAGTTTATAATCTCCTCAAGGTTCTGATTTGCTTGGTAAGTGAATGCAGCGCTCCTCTGTGTGTTGCTAAAATACAATCGGCTTTTCTTGCATAGCCATCTGACAGATTGATTTGGATTCAATCACTGTCCCGTTCCCTGGCTGGAAGAAAGATGAAAATAATAATGTAAAGACATTATGTGGATGGGAAGTCTCTAAACAAAGACAGACCTGTGTATCTGCTGCTCCCCTGAGAAGCCCACGTGGAGTCGTTTTCTAATTCAGGCCTAAGGCTTACAGGATGCAGTCAGCAGTGAGCTGGCGAGCCTCAGCAGCGCTTCAAACGTCTTAGTTAAGGACATCACTATTATTCTTTAAGGAATTGATGGCAAAATGAAGATGTCACTCATGACAAACTGGTCTGTGTGCACAGGCTCGCCGCTCATCCGTTACGTTGTCAGGATCTGAGGTGGCTGTGTCTGTCTTTAATCTGCTGCAACACTGTAGCCTCCACTCACATCTTTGTTTCCCCCACAGTGTGTCCACCTCCTGCAAAGGTGCTGGCAAAACTGGTTAATCCTGAATAACAACATGCTTGGGGCATCACCGGGTGATGTATTGACGCGTCCAGGTTCTGATGCATTAAAGCCCAACAACAGTGTGTGGCTTCATAGTGGGAGCTCTTTGACAAACAGCTGCGTGAAAAATGAAAATTGCGTTGGCCAACTGTAATCTATATTTTTCATCTGCTTCATTGCGTATTTTAACGTAATACGTTATGGGTTTTCACGGGTAGTGCTGACTGGGGCAATTTTTTTCCCCGCGTTAACCATTTTTCCTGCCTCTTGGTGACGACTACAGAGATCCATGAAGATGACTCATTGAGGGTTGTGTTGGATATCTGAATAGATTTGAAGCCAGACACTTATCGGCTGTGGACCTGCCACACCGATGCTGCAGTGTCTCACAGTAAATAAAGATTTTATTGGAAATAATGGATTAATGTACGTATTGGTGTCATGAAGCAGATGCAGAGAGACAAGCGGGAACGAGGGTAAAAGCCGTGTTCATTAACAGTCCAGGTCGTTCGCGGGCAGGCAGAGGTATCCAATACACGAGTCAAAAGACTGGTCAAAATCAGGTGGAATTACTGCTCCTGAAACTATGATGAAAAACGACAAAAAAAACTACCGTATTTTCCGGACTATAAGCTGCTACTTTTTTCCGACACTTTGAACTTAAACACCGGTGTTTCTCATGTATCAGCAGCATGAAGCTCGTTGGTTTTTACAAGCTAGCAAGCTCCGTGCCGCCGATACTTTTAGTGTCATCACATCAGACCCGGTCAGAGTGGACCACATGAAACTGTTCAAATAAATTCAATAGCGGCTTATAGACAGCTGCGCTCAATAGTCCGGAAAATACAACATGTACAACGTACAACATGATACAAAGAACATGAAACTAAGAATGACAAACCAGCGACAGGAGGTTAAATACACTGGGGCTGTTTCTCAATAAGCTCAATAACTCAATAATACTTGTCCGTACTTGCGTTCTCATGTACTCATGATATGTCATCAGAGACTTAGTACTGTTCCGATTCAACGTACGCATCTGGACGAGAACGCATGAAATACCCGGATGTCTTCTCAGTCCTCCTTCATTATCGAGCCTGGATCAGACCAGAACTGTGTGGGGAAGCCAAAAAACCCATAATGCATTTCGCAACAAACTTGGCGGAGATGTGACATCATCAAGTACGGTGGTGTTCTAATTGCACTTCAGCCTCGATGCGTTCTCGTGTCCTCGCAAGTCTGTACGTCGGAGTCTGACCTGCAGGTACATTCTCCCCAAGTACTTGAGTACAGACCTGCGTACCTTGTATTGAGAAACAGCCTGGGTAATGGGGGGGGTGTCTGACAGCAGGTGGGGAAGACAATCAGGGCAGGTGTGACAGGAGGAGGGCAGTAAGTAACATCTGAGAGGACGCAACCGTTGGTGACCTTCAAAATAAAACAGGAAGCACGAGACACATAGAAAGGCACAGACAAAGGAGGAAACAAACACTGAAACTACAAAACAACAATAAACAAGATAGCACAGTAAAAACTGAAAATACACCGAACCACGACAACTGGTGCTGTTGCAAAACGACCCTGTAATGCAAACCTTGACAAACATGCATTTTTGACATTATCAAACGGGTTTGTAAAGTCAGTCTACAACAACTTAAAGAGGAAGTGCCCTGGGATTTTGCCCAGACGTTCATGGTCTCCAGAGGACCATGTTCTTGTGGTTTGTCATCAAACTTAACTTCTAACAACAGTATTAAAGCACGTAACAGCAGAGATGCGTAACAGAGGGACTAGTGTGGCTGTAGACTCTTTGTATTGCCTTTAATAATGCTTGTTAGGCTGTTTTGATGACCCGCGGTAAAGCCCATCATCCTCCACAATATGTGAAAATCATGAAAATCTCCACACTTTGAGACACAGTTTTCATCAACCGAAAAATGAAATATACAGACATTTGGGATATTGTAAAAAGATATCAGCAGTATGAGTAATATCATTCAGATAGTATCTAATCCACAAACGGGGCACACATCTCTTCCCTGCGCTTTTATTATGTAAAGAGCTCTTTGCAAACAAACGGAGTCGTCATTTGTTCAGTTCGGGGTTGGCTCCACTAAGCCATTTATCCCCTCTCATTATCTAAGGCATCCTCTCTCTCTGACAGGTAAGGCAAGGACAAACGTTCACCTTCGCTTCTCTGCTTGATCTAGTTCTTCTGGTGGGTTGACAGAGATTGCTGAAGCAGGGCAGGCTGGATTTTCTCTGCAGCACTTCTTTATAATCCCACTTTGAAACACTCAGGATGATCTGACTCTTTGAAAACAGGACTGCAGGTTCTGTCTTTTTAAAAATCATATTCTGATTTAAGCGTCTTCTTGGTTGCATATTCGAATGGAAATTTTTGATTCCTGTCTCATCTGGTCCTTCTTGCTATTTTAAGTCTTAGTTATAATGTGTTACAGTTTGGAAAGAAACGGTTTAAATTGTCCTAAATGTCTGAAAGAGATATCGATTGTGTTACAGTACAAATAATGCAGTTGTCTGTATTAAAAAATACATAAAGTACTGGAGAATATGCGATATGGAGGCTACAAGAAGTACATTTTAAATCTACTTTTCTCTGCATGGATGCATAGGTGTGTGTGTGTGTGTAGCAGTGTGGAGGCTGCATATTGTGTTTGGTCTGGTTATTGTAATTTTACTGGTGCTTTATCTTTGTTTTTATAGGAGCTGAGTCCTAAATGGACTTCTAAGAATATTTTATATTTCGCACTCCAGCCTCTTAAGTAGATTGACTTGTGGCTATTATAGGAAAAAAAAAAAAAAAGCAAGTGTAATAGTCCTTTAAGAAGCCATTAGGGAGTCAACAGTAATAAATTATGAACAATACTGTAATGAGCTTGCAAGAGAGAAACCCCATAGAACTTATTAATGATGACTGGTCACAGACACTTAATTTAAAGCATTAACTCGGAGTCATTTGTTAATATTTATCAGAATACGAGGGGTGTATGAAAAATGACTTGGAGGAGCCAAAATGTTATTAAGCTCGGAGCTGAAATTACTTCTGCTGCCTTTCAGGACACTCTCCATTCCACAAATGAACCACCTTTTCTTTGGAGGCGGTGCGACCTCATCCGCCGCCCGGCGCTGTGCAGCCGTGAAGCTCGGACAGAAAACCAGGGAGGGAGTGAAGCAGAAGGAAAATGTCTCCGAGGGTGTGAGCATGACTTTCGCAACCTTGGCGAGCGGGAGAAGGCCACACGGGCGACCTGTGGACAGCCTGAGGGACGGCAGCCACCCCTCCTGGCAGAGCTCTGTAAACATTCGAGTCATTTATGCAGCATGTAAGGAACAAGAAAGAGATGGGTGACGGAGATAAACAGCAGGGGTCAGAGTCCTACTTCGCTCTCTGGTGGCTCATCACCCGGCGTCTGAATATCCTGCAGGCTGACCGGCGTGGCCCCTGCTCCCCCTGCTGCTTTGTCCCTACAGCTGTGTGTGACAGGGCCTGAAGTGAGGGGAGGGGGAAAAGTCACTCCCATCTGGTACAGTCGGATCAGGGTGGTCTGAGATGGGGGTGTGGGGGGTCATGTGTCCTTCTGCATCAGTGACAAGGCTGTTCTGTTGGTGATGACACTCTGTCCACTGGGGATAGCCTGTTTTCTCTGCTTGATGGAAATGGGACAAATGCTTGGCTTTTTAGGGCATTTTTTAAACATAACAATACCAATAACCTTTGCTGGTTCAACAGGAGGATGAATCGTAACAAGAAAAGTCACCAGTGCCCAACCAGTCCCGTTTTTACCCTTTCCCTCTCTGGTGGATCTGATCTAATTTTATAGTTTTTAAATCCAAAATATCATAAATATAAAGTTCCTCGCCGACGCTTCGTGCTTGTTATGCAGACCACAAAGCATTTCTCGCCAAATGTGTCTGATGACCTGCATCACCTGTAATGGTGACAGTCATTATATATCACCTGCTCATCTGTCTGAATGTGCCGTCTTTTGTCCTATGAGCCTTCGCACCCACACACAAATAATACTCTGCGAGCAATGCATCTCAGGAAAATTCTCCCGCCCACTTTTAGAGATAATGGATGGGGTGTATTTGTTTTCTGAAAAAGTGTAATAATCAAACCGTACATTAAACTTTTCACAACAACTTATGGCAAAAGAGCGTGGAAGGAAAAATAATGGAGCAGCCTGAGTATATCTGAATTATAATAAAGTGAATATAATTAAAATCATTCGTACACACACACTTACTCTTCTCTTTCATTTTGAACTGGAAGAAATGCGTGTTGGTCAATTGCATTTCAGACTTGATGATGTCATCCATATACAGCTAAAACACAACGGTACTGAAAATGTCAGATATAGATCACGACGATATAACACGGTACGGTATGATACGGCACAATACGGTTCAATACGATATGGTATGATATGGTATGATATGGTACGATACGTTTCAATACGGTACGGTATGATACGGTACAGTACGTTTCAATACGATACGGTATGATACGGTACAATACGGTATGATACGGTACAATACGGTTCAATACGGTACGGTATGATACGGTACAGTACGTTTCAATACGATACGGTATGATACGTTTCAATACGATGCGGTATGTTACGGTACAGTACGGCCAATACGATACGGTATGATACGATACGATACGTTTCAATACGATGCGGTATGTTACGGTACAGTACGGCCAATACGATACGGTATGATACGATACGATACGTTACGATACGATACGGTACGATTCGATACGATACGATACGGTATGATACGATACGATACGTTTCAATACGATACGGTATGATACGGTATGATACGGTACAATACGATACGGTATGATACG
>OOFC01042894.1:0-14484 GCA_900323345.1 Pseudochromis fuscus
CAAACATTTTACTGTGTGCTCTGAGAAAAAAAAGTGCACAGGTGAGCCCAATCCCTGATGAGGCACAAGCTGAGCCCCTTACTTCCACCTCCACATCCTGCCGTTGGCTCCCGCTACTGCCCCTTCAGGCCTGGAGTGCTCTACAGACTGTGCCTTGACTTAACACCTATTGAAACACTAAGTAGACAGTAATTTTCCAGATTTTTTTGTTTTCTACGTATCTCTAGGACAAAGGGAAAGGTGGGTCCCCATAAACCATGTCTGTACTTGTTTGGAAAAAGTGTCCCCATAAACCACCCAAACCTGTGTGTGTGTGTTGTGTCAGTGTCTGAACTCTGTGACAGTCTGGGTGAGCTACACACACACCACAGCTTTCATCTGCAGATTTGATCCCTGATGTTTCCACCGTGATACAAAAAGACAGCAGTGTGAATAAGATGGTGGTTTTTTGTATTTATTTATTTTATTTTGTAACAAGAAGCCTTTGTAGAGGCTTCTGATTAAATAATTTAAATTAATTGTATTTTAATTGCATAATAATATTTGCCCCAAAAAGCAACTTTTTATTTTTATTTTTTTTGTTTAATTTAAATGGATTGGCGTGGACCACTGAATCAAATAATAGACACAGACATGAGTATTGTAAACTCCAGCTGACTCCCTGGCCAAAATTGAACAGAGCTGAAGTTTAAGTGCCATTTTAAGTACTTTAAGTTTTTGGGGTTTTTTGACAACAGTGTTGACTTTAAATGCACAATTTTTTTTGCACAATTTGCACATGCCATGCTTTTATCAAGGCTTCCAGGTAGTTTTAAGTTAGGAAGTTGCCTTTCTTCAGTGCGAGCAGTGCACTTTCATCTGATTTCTTTGTCATGGAGGTGATGGTTTTGTTGGTTACTGCACTGTGATCTCTCAGATTATTGACTTTGGCTGCGGAGGATGACACCTGACACACTTTCTCTTTGAGATGCTGCTCATTTATTCAGTTTCCACATCATGCTTTGAGCGTATATATATTTGGTAGGGTTTCTAACTTGAATTAAAAAAAAACATAAGCCCTGATTATATAAACATGATATTAAGCATGAAGTAATATATTAAAACCAATGGTGTGCTTCACTTTAAGGGAGTGTCAATAAATTGACACTGACCTGGCCCCAAGGGACTCACCAACGTGCCCCACCCCCAGACCTTGCTCCGAGGGGGAGACCTGGTGACCTGCATCCGGGTAAGGGAAACTTGAAACGTGTTTTTCATCATAGGGGTACACGATGCCTGCACCCTCCCCTCGGACCTGTTTGCCATGGCTGACCCACCAGGGGCATAAAGCCCCCCAACAACATAGCTCCTGGGATCATTGGGACACGCAAACCCCTCCACCATGATAAGGTGGTAGCTCAGGGAGAGGTGTGCAGCAGTGATCACAACGTCCTCACTGATGAGAAGTCATATGTTAAATTCTCAAGATTTTCAACGCAAAAAGCAGAAGTCTGAAAAAACACTTTATTTGAATTCTGCAACAAACTAGATGAACCACAGAAACCACATGAATGTTCCCGACGTCACAGTTATGAAACTAATGCTGCAGTTAATGTGTTGTTCTCATTACAACAGGAACAGCAATGATTGACCACAATCCAAAATAAGCTTCAGAAAAATTTAATTGAATCAGAATTGCAGCTTCGTGTGAATGCACTCAGCAAATATTCCTGCAGCTGCAGACAGAGGAGAGCAGAGCAAATACACAAACAGCTGTTAATGGTAAAACAATCAAGACAACAGGAAGTACATGTTGTAGTCTCGTGAGTTTTCACTACAACCAAAAGTTACATGTGCATGAAACCGATCCAAGAAACTTTGGTGTCGTAAAGACGAATCTGGATGTTACAGAAACACATTATTTGAAATCATTATTTGTGTTTGTGTGTGCGCTTTGTGTTTTGTTAACAATGTTTTTTTTTTATAATGTCCCTGATCCAGTGCAGGTATTTTGATAAGTCTGTGTACACATTGGGTAAATTTGGATAGTCACAGTTTGTATTCATGTTGAAAGACACGACTCCGACCGCCATCCCGCCATACACCAGAGGACCACCGGAGTCACCCTGTGAGGAGGAAGATGCTCAGTTTGGTTATTACAAGAAACCAGAAGATACTTTGAGTGAAAGGACTGAAAACATACCTGACAGAATCCTTTGTCGGTGCCCTGTCCGCCTGCACAGCTCACATTAGCTGGAAGTTTGACTCCTCGATTGTTCCACATCCTCTGACACTTTCCCAGGTTGACAACAGGCACGTCCACCACCTCCAGCACGTCAACAACTTCACCGCCGGTTTTTGTGAAACCCCATCCAGCTACACGGCACTTTGCTCCATCTCTGACTTTCATCTCAGCCCGTGGCAGTCGAACCGGCTGCACTCTGTTGTCCAGTCGAGCTTTCCTAGACAGCTGGAGACGCATCACATCACAAAGTGAAAACCTTTCTTCTTTCTTCCCTTAGACCCTCATGTTCAAAACAAAGAGCTAAAAGGTGGAACTGTGCTAGATGCTGGTGCTTCATTTTTCAATCAGTCAAATTCAATAACTTTAACTTCAATTCAAAACTTTATTTATATAGCAACTTTCAAACCATTCAAATTGTAAGTGCTTCACAGGCATGTACAAAGACGATGGTAAAAAGAAAACTTTAGAGAGTGATCCACATGAAGTATTTCACTTAATTAAAAAGATGATAAAAGAAGCACAGATGAAGTGGAGAAGGGGAACAAAGGGACAACATTATAAAATAGGAAACAATTAGTATAAAAACACTCAAAATCACGCTACGTAAAAGCCAGATTAATTGATTAATTAATAATTTTTCCATTGTTTTTTGACTGAATTTAAAGATGCTGTACATCACCTGCACAGTTAAATGACACATACTTACTTTGAGGAGCATGATGTCATTCCCAGATTTCACGTTGCTGTAAGACGGGTGTTTGCACTTCTCCACGCTGTATCTCATGGTGACATCATTGACCCTCCTGAGGTTGTGGGTGCCAAGAACAACACTTGTAGGATTCCTGAGTGAGTGATTGTGAAGTGCTCATCAGTAGTTGTTGTAGTAGCAAGTTAGTAAAATAAAACCTCACGCAGCTTATGAACTCACTGTTCGTCACAGTGCGCAGCAGTGACCACAAACTCTTCGTTAATGAGAAACCCTCCACAGACATGGCCGTGGTCGTTCTGCACCGACGCCATGTACAGCATTAAGTTCTGCGGGACCTTTTTACCGTTTATGATTTCACTTCCATGTGCTGCAAAAATAGGAGAAATAAAAGCACAAGTTCATGATGTATTTAACAGAGAGTCAGAATTATATTTTCCCATCTTACCGTTTAGTCCGACACATGTCAGAAGAAGCATCAGGTGGAGCGGAGCCTGCATCCTGGTGGCTGCAGAGTCAGCCTCTGGTCTGTGGAGTCAAAGCAACGACCCCCTTTTAAAAAGCTTGTGGTTTTCATCAGCTTTTTCCTTTTCTTGGTTTCACCGTCTTTACCAGCAGTGTGTCTCAGTGCAACCTTGAGTTGTGGTGTGGTGGTCAGTAAAGAGCTGACGTATCACACAGCACGGCCATTGTTCCAGTAAATATGATGCCTGTGGTTGTGCTGCTTAGAAAAAGCTTGTCGGCCATATGTGTGTGTGTTATGTGTTCAGAAGGTAGTCCTTTATTCTGTATGGCATCTATTATTCTATTTATCTTATGGTGTCTGCAAGATAAGATATGACTTTATTTCATTATTTTGTCACTGCAGCAGAAACAGTAAAAATACAGAGTGCAAAGATTTGATATAACTTAAAAATAAGAATAAAAAAATAAATGGATAATTATTTCCTTCAAACCTTTAAAGAAGCAAAGACAATGAGTAACAGAAACCAACGTTTCAAACTTCCTGTTCAAATGTCAGTACTGTCACACTCACAGTTATGAGACTTATTAACTGAATCACTGACTGAGAGTTGATGGTTTAAAACCGCATCATGACTCAGTCATTTCTCTCAGCCACAGTGCAACATGTCAGTAGGTCTTATGACATAATGTCATTTCTCTGTCTGGAAATACTGTTGCAAAAACAGAGGATAAATACAATAGATTAACCAATAATAATAATAAGTTCATAAAACAGTCCAATACTTTCTGATTATTTCCTAAAATGGAAGGAAATATGTGAAGATCAGGCCTGAAACATGAATGAGAAGATTTCCTCATAACAAAAACATACAGGAAGTTTGTGGACGAAGAAGAAGAAGAGAGTAAATATGTTTTAATAAAAAAACAGATGAACTATGACAATAACTCTAAAGTGATGTCGAACATTAGAAATTCACTAATGTCTAATTAATAAGTCAGTTTTCAAGTAAATTGAAAACCAGAGGAGGTACAGGTATAATCAAGACATACATGGAATACATTTTTTTTTTTTTAAATCACAGTCATTGGTCATTTGATCTGGTTGAACACAAATATTTATGGAAATGCAAAATTATCTCCATTGAACACATTCATGAATATGAACATATCCTCAGTGCACACAGCACATGTGAGACTGTGCTGCAGACGTATTCCTGCATCTGATGCATGTCAACTGTGTGTGTGTGTGTGTGTGTGTGTGTGTGTGTGTGTGTGAGAGAGAGAGAGAGAGAGGGGGAGAGAGATTTGCAGCTTGGATAAATCTGAGGAAATACATCAAATAAAATGTCCCCACGAAACATTTCATAGTTACACACATCATTTTACATCATTACCAAATGTCCAGTTAGTCCCTCAGCATCCTGCTCTGTGAATGTGAGCTGTGGTGCACAGTCTGCACTCAGTCAATTGTATTTATTTTTAAACAGCATGAACGTTCACTGTTTTTTTAAACACTAAAACCTGCAGATATGTGGTGTGGATGCAAATTTTAGGTGAGACGGATGTGCCACATTTTTTTTATAAATATAAAACCATGTCCAAATATTCAATATATACATGAATATATGCAGCAAATAGGTGTTTGGTCTGGTGTTGGTTGACATTACTGTTCATGCACACAGCTTGTTTTCGTTCCTTCTTTGTGATTATGCTTGCCAAGCCAAATGAGATGCCTCTTATCTTTTATCAAGAAGAAGCATCACTTCTCACACATTTTGCTGTTTGCATGATCTCATTTCTTTATCTTGTTGCTTGTGGTATTTAAAGCAGCAGCATGATGCACATACATGGTGTTTGTTTTATTCTATTTTATTTTGCATTAAAAAAAAAAAAGCCTGCAATATATTTTTTTTATCTCTCTTTAAAATTACAGAAGGAAATTAGACTCCATATGAAAAGCACTTTTATTTCTGATTTCAGTCACAGTAGCAGAGCAAGCAGAGACACAGTGAAGCTGATAATGTCCTAATTCAATAGCAAAATGAAGACAATAAGCAAGATTATTACTCATTAGGAGTTTCAGCCTTGATAATTTTGTCGATCCACTCCTGGTGTGCTGAGATATCTGTGTAGACGTTGGGATACTCTGGGTAGCTGCATTTGCCGTTGTTGTTGAAAGACACGACACCAACAGCTTCATTGTTGCACACCAGAGGACCTCCAGAATCACCCTGTGAGGACGAGGAATCTGATGAGTTTATTTAATATTTAACATACTTGAGACCAGTAAATGTTTTCTGTGGAAACACACCTGACAGAATCCTTTGGTTGTGTTATATCCACCTGCACAGATGACATCAGGAGGAAGATTACGCCATTGCTCCGCACAGTCTGCTCGGCTGATGACAGACACATCCACCATCATCAGCTCGTCCACAGCTGGACCTTCAGTACTGGTCTTACCCCACCCGGCCACACGGCACTGTTGATTTGCAGTTGGTCCAACAGCTGAACGTTTAATTGTGGCCACCTTGTTGTTCATTTGAGCTTTGTTGGAGAGCTGGAGAATTTAAAATTCAGCGTTAACATAAGGCCTCATTTACCAAGTGTTACAAATGTTTTCTTAAACCCCAGTTATGCTTAGAAGATCTCCTATTTCCCCATTGTGGGACAAATAAAGGATCTCTTATCTTATCTCTTATTGGATCGTATGTAAGAACAAAATCTATGAACATCCAGGAGGGGATATGAGAGGTGAAACATCTGCGTAAAAATAACTGGTTATCATCGTGTTAAATTCTGCAGCTGTGTGTGATTACACAAGTTAAATTACTATAACATTTTCATCATCCATATTATTTCTGATCATTATTTTTACAGCATTTTGTTCTTTTGAAATGAATAAACGCTACACTAATGCTTCAGTTCACAACACGGAGATGCACACGACCTTTTATGAATATTAGCCGGGCGTTTACATATGCAAATGTGAAGCCACTGGTGCGAAAGATCAGGTTTCATCAACAAACACAGCTGAGAACATTTCTGCTGTTCGAGAACATTTTGCTTCATGGAGCTGACGTAGACTTTCTCGTAAAAAAAAATCTTAAAAACAAATTTACAAAAAAACTTACGAAGACATTGATGAGGCCTGTTAGAGCCCAATATGTAACAATGACCTAAAATGTAACAATGACCCATAACATGGAACAAAACCCACAATGTCACAATTTGTTACATTATCAACCAGTTATTACATTTTGGGCTTTATTCCATTTTTTTAAAATAAAAATTCAGGACGTTGTTACATATTGGGCTCTAACAAGGCTCGTAGTTTTTTTCATTCATCAAGTTTCCAAACCACAGCTGGATATTGTCACTGGAATAATGTGTTTCAGTAAGTATCTACAATATTTGTTACATTGTACACAACAATTACTTTTCTTTATTCAGTTTTGTCAGACTGTTGCTTGGAGTAATATATACTCACTTTCAGAAGCATGATGTCGTTCCCCTCTCCAGGAGACCTGTAAGCATCGGGCTTGGACTTTTTTTCAATCCCTATTTTTTGAGAATCTCTCTTGAGATCGTGGGCGCCAACAACAACATGTGTGATCCCGCTGCAAGATGAATCATTGAGAGCTGGTCAGTACGTTTTTTAAAAAATTATTTCTAATGTGATTTGGAAAATGCATTAAAAAAAAATTGCTAACTCACAGTGGTTCACAGTGTGCAGCAGTGAGGACAAAGTGTTCACTGATGAGAAATCCTCCACAGACATGTCGTCCATTGACCTGCACCGAGGCCATGTACAGCATGTCACCCTCTGGGACTTTCTCACCATTTATGACATCGCTCCCATGTGCTGCAAAGAATACGAAAAGGTAAATATCTGATTAATGCCACATGAAATGATTGAATAGTCATAATCAGTTTTGTAATTCTCACCGATTAATCCCAGAGACGTCAGGACTTGGAAAAGCAGGAATGTTTGCAGCAGCATGATGTCACCAAACCAGAGGACTTGTCTTCTTAGAGGATGGAGAGCTGAGGTTTTATAGAGCAGTTTGTAAGGATGATAATCATCTGTCTTTGTCAACTTCCTTGCAAGTAAGATTATCATCTATCTTTCAGACACCATAGCTTTCAGCTGCAGACTCGAGCACTGATGTTTCCACCGTGATATGAGGAGACTGTGGTTTGATTTACCATTCATGCACTTCTTTTTTCAGATTTCAACAACCTGCCAGTTCTGGGGAGTCGCATCACGTCGACTCTTTCACCACTTTGCTCAGCGACTGTTGCAGTGAGTCCGTGTGGTCAGTGTAGATCTGCCAATTCCCACGTTACAGATGGGAAACTGTTCACAGTGTTGAATCATGCCGAGAGGGGCAGTAATACAGCCATAATGTAAAGTAGTTAACAGATGTTGACTTTATTTAAATCACAAGCAATATAGTGGTTAACATTTATTGTTTAAATCAATTAGCATGTTCATTGATAAATTATTATTTTCTTCAATAAAAACAATTACAATCAAACCATAAGTGGAATAAATCCTTGTAGTAGACAATAATGTAATAACAGCCGATAATGTAATACATTTGCCCTTTTTGAAATGTAATAGGCCAATAACGTAATAAAAGTCGTTAATGATAACGTAATAACTTTTGGCTAATAATTTATTACATTATTGTCTCAGTTATTACATTCACAAAGGTTTTTCTTTTACCAGGCCAATAATGTAATAAGCAGCCAATAAACTTAATAAATTATTACGTTATTAGCCAAAAGTTATCGTTATCGGCTGTTATTACATCATCGGCTTCAACAATCCTCTTTATCTTGAAGAAATACAACAGAAAAAAGATTTTCATCACAGTTGGTGTTTATTGCTTGAAACTGATCTGACTGACAAGACATATTTTGCATGGAGTATTTTATGGAAAAACTGTTGAAGTGTAAAGAAAAATGATCCCCACTGAAGACATATCCATGTATTTGAATGCATCCTAAGTTTGTACAACACAGGAGAGACTCTTTATATTGTGTGTCTGTGTGTGTGTGTGTGTGTGTGTGTGTGTGTGTCTGTGCATCTTAGATAAACATGAGAATTTACAGAATGTTTCATTATAATTTTCTATCATTGCCAAATGTCCCATCAGCTGATGTACAGAGGGCTGCACATGCTCCACAAATCTGAACAAACATCACACATAGGTTCAAGGTTAAAGCTTCAAAGTTATTTTATTTACACTCATACATTCATCCTTTCACACCAGGCACAAACATGTAACAAGTAAAAACCAACACGAGCTGTCTGCCCTTGGCTCCACAAATCTGGACATAAAAAATGATAAAAAGAAATAAAAGAGGATAAAATCAGACAAAAAGCTCTTGGGTAAAAGCAGGGCTAAAAAGAAAGTTAAAAACCCTTAAAAGAAGTTTAAAACCAGTCCAGAAGAAAGTTTAAAAACCCAAACAATACATAAATACATTGCACAAATATCCAAACACAAACATCACTTCTGTTTAAATGTGCTTGGTCTGGTATTGTGTGAGATCACTGTTCACAGCTGTGATCTTGTACATATACAAGCATCTTTAAATCAAATTCTTTTAAGTCACAGTGCAAAATTAATCACTTAATTATCAACAGTGTACACTTATTTATGCACATTGACCCAGTCCATTTCCCAAACACAACTCTTCAGTAAATTCACATAATAATTTATTTACTCTAATGATTTACTTCTATTTCCTTTCTGTATTTATTCCTGTTGGTTCTCTGCCTCTCACATGTTTAATGCAGATCTTGTCACATCAGATAAACATCAGGTGATAAACAGAAATACAAACACACACATGCTGTGGTGTTGGATCTACGTGATAAAAACCTTCTTCTGAATTTCGTTATGATCTCGAGAAGCCACAGATGCCACAGAGTCGAGCTGCAGATCTGAGCGCTGATGTTCCCACAGATGTGAAACTGACTCTAACCAATAGTGTTCTCACTTCTGATATTATACCTAACCTGAATTCAACATGTTTTAAAATTAAGTGTTAAAAGCCTTTTTTATGGGTGGATACCAAGCACAGTTGTTGGATTTGTTTTTGGTCGATATGGCTTTTTAGTCAGTAATCAGATTACTTCAAACAGCATTAGGAGATAATCAACATGATCAAAAGTACTTCAAACTTATTGATGAGATGTTGGGTGAATATGTTGGTGAATCTTTGTGCATATGAATGAAGGAAACATTGATTGAGAACATTTGTAACACTCAGCATTGCTTTTTCTCAACAATCCCTTTGATCCAGGGAAGGAACTTGGATATGTCAGTGTAGACGTTGGGTTTATCTGGATAGTTACAGTTATTTTGGTTGTTGAAGGAGACGACACCAACTGCCAGCTTCCCCTTGCACACCAGAGGGCCGCCAGAATCCCCCTGTAGAGAGGAGATAGACAGTGAACAGAGATTGTTTTTTCATTAATTACGACGTTTATGGCTGGACTGTATATAGAAATGGATGAAGCAACCAGCGCTAAAAAGTGAGTGCTCTGTTTTAATTATATGTAATGTCTAAGTTTGAAAATGATCATGTGTATCTCATTTCATTTCATTTTATTTTATTTTACATAGAAGAGAAGGTTAAAAGCACAATACCACCACCTACTGGTCAATTTTGGTTCAGCAGTCTATGTTTTGTTAATTTTGAATCGAAAACTTTATTTAGGAAGTACGAACAAAGTTACGGAGTCCAGACGTTTTGGCAGCTCTCGGTTAAAGTTAAACAGCATACATCTTGTTTAAGTTGCATCATCGGTACGTATAGATGTACTCTGATTTCATGCACTGTGTTTGAGTAGTGAAATTTCTCAATGCTTGTTGTCTGCATTTTGTTTTAGCTTATTGTTGTTATTAGCAGTGCTATTAGCTATGCTATAGTGCATCCACATTACGTGGAGTTGTTTGTTCATACATTCATGGATGTTTAATATTCATGATTTGATTATTCTTTCATTTATTTTGTGTTTAGTTTCACACTTTGCTTCAGCAATAAACCTGACGAACAACAGCCAGAGTCTTGTGTGGAGTGAAGTGTTTAGCTGCCCGTCACATATGCATGCTGAGGACAGAGCAGTGAGGCTATTACAGAAGTGCAAAAAAGTGTAAATACCCTTTACAGCCACTAGAGTCTGGCTCCAATTAACTCATAAATGGTCGTTTTTAATCAGGAAATAGTGAATATTTTGGGGCGTGCCTACTTTGATCAGTAGGCCAATGAGCTCAGGCCCGAACCTGAGTCTCACACACATTGGGCAGTGAGCTTGGGTTCAAAGGTCAGACCCGCCTCCCCTCTCCTCCCTTCACATCCAAATATGGTCACTTCTGGCTCCAAATAACCAACATGGACATAATCCACAAACCAGCCTGGTCCGTTCTGTAAACAGTCAAATAGACATACCTGACAGAATCCTTTCTTTGTGCCGTATCCACCCGCACAGGTAACATTAGCAGGAAGTCTGTTCTTCCACATCCTCTGACAGTTTTCCAGGCTGATGATGGGAACATCCACCACTTGCAGCTCATCAACTCTCCCACCTCCGGTCTTCGTGGACCCCCATCCAGCTACAGTGCACTTTTTATTTCCTTTCAGTTTAGTTTGAGGAGTTGGAAGTTGAACTGGTTTAATTGGTCCTTTTTTGCCCAGACGAGCTTTCCTGGACAGCTGGAGACATCAAATAAGGATTTATAGGTCAGTACAGACTGGCAGGTCAGGCCTCTAAATAGATTTAATTTTCAAGTAACTTTCCAGTATTTGTGCATTTTAGTCCGGACAGTTACAAGGCTACAAGGCTATTAGCTTAAGAGATGGAGATGGAGATGTCAGCTACGTGAAGCTGAAGAGGGTTTTCTTTGCATGAAAGACATTTTCAGGAAAATAAAAGTATTTAAATTAAAACTTCAAACAAGCTGAACACTGACAACCACAAATTCACAGGCCACATAACTGGGAAATGATCTTTGGGACAAATTAAATAATAAAATCAAAACCTGCCTGTGGCCAGTATTTAAACATTCCCTTATTTGATCTTTATTAACAAACAGGATGTTGAAAAAAACAAAAGATTTTTTTTTATATATGTTTTTGTTTTAAAAAGGATAAAATGGAAAATGACCCCGTTTTGTTGTTGGATTGTTAATTGAAGAACGATTCTCTACAAATTAACCAGTGTCGTCATTATCCAGATGAGAAGAATATATCCTGGTCATGTTGAACTAACTTCCTCGTACAGGTCCCTGGTTGTTAACTTCTTAGTTTTTATTGCTTTTGTGGGTTTTGGATAAATAAACCCCCCATTTTTCTACAGTAGACATATAGCACAGTGTGTCAGACAGTCACCAGATGTGTAATGAGTTTTTCACACTGTGTAAGACTCCTGTGCATCATCGTGACCTCTGACCTGTACTTAACTAGAAAATTAAATAAGGTATTATTTAAGTTACTTTGAATCTTTGTATCATAACTTAGTGAGACTGTAATGATGTCTCCTCTGAGGTTAAAAGTCTCCTTACTTGGAGGAGCATGATGTCATTCCCAGATGCAAGTTTCTTATAAGACGGGTGTTTGCACATCTTTACACTGTATCTCATTGTTTCCACGTCAACCTTCCTGAGGTCGTGGGTGCCCAGAATAACACTCGTAGGATTCCTGCGTGAAGAATCAAAATGAACAAAATTATGTCTGTTACCCCAACGACCCACAGATTGCTTAAAGAGTGTCGGTCACTCACGAGTTAGCACAGTGTGCAGCCGTCATCACGAAGTCTTCGCTGATGAGGAATCCTCCACATACATGACCCCGGTTGTTTTGCACTGACGCCATATACAGCATGGACTTCTTCTTGGCTTTTTTACCTTTTATGATTTCACTCCCAAGAGCTGAAAACAAATGAAGACACTTTTAAGAGACATAATGTCTCCTGTGCACCAGAGAACAAGAAATCAGTCTTACCATTTTGTCCGAGATGAATCAAAACGTGGCACAGCAGTAACTTGTGCAGAGTGTGCATCGTGCTCGAGGGACAAGCAAAATGTTTCGCCTCGGTTTTCATCTTCTTCATCTACACGTCTCCTCTTCCTGTTCTTCACTTTCGATCCGCATTAATCTTCATTGAAGGTTTTGTCTTCATGACTTTCTGTTTTTATGGTGTGGGTTTTATTTACTTGTTTCACTGCCCTCTGTGTCTCACTGGTAAAATGCTCCTAAATTAAATTTTTTGTTCATTTTGAAACTTTTAAAAGAATACTAATGCAACATTGTTCTTTTGATAGTTTGCTTGTTTTTGTGTCTCCACCAGTGACAGTTGTTGTGAAACATTACACCAACATGTTGCAGCACAACCTGTGAAAACTAGATGAGCAGCTGAAACCACAGTTTCACAGTCACTACCAGAGGTGTGAAAATAACAACACAAGTCAACACCTGTCATTTGCAAACAGTTCAACGTGTGTGTAAGCAAAGTGGTTTATTTAAATCAGGTCAATCAAATCTATTAAAGTGGAGTCTGTCAACCTAATACAAAAACATGCACATAAAAACACACACACACACACACACACGCTTGCTTTTCACCCAGAGCTGGGTAAATGTAGGACTAACTAAGTGCTGAGTTAATTTAACTAAGAGATGCAAGATGGTTGTTTTTTATGCAGTGGGTAAAATGCAGGGTAAAAATACTGAGTGAAAACAAAAAATACAAGGTAAAAACTATACAATTCTGAATAAAAACTGCAAAATACTGGGTCAAAAGAACAAAATATAGGTAAAATCAACAAAAATACTGAATGAAAAAATATACAAGGCAAAAAAAACGACACAATTCTCAATATAAACTGCAAAATACTTGGTAAAAACAACAACATTTTGGTTAAAAACTACACAATAATGTGTAAAAACAACAAAATATACATAAAAGTGACAAAATACTGAGAAAAAACAAAATATACAAGGTAAAAACAATACAATTCTTAATAAAAACTGCAACATACTGGGTGAAAACAACTGTAAGTACAGTAAAATAGGTACAAACAACCAAATACCAGTTAAAAATAGCAGAATACTGGGTGAAAACAATGAAATGTTTAGTGGTGAAATGTACCCAGCTTCTACTTAGTCTGATTTATTCAGTTCTGTGTAAAAACATATTTTTGTGAGTATGTACACACATGAAAACACACTTACATGAAACTATTTACTTATTAATTCACCTGTTTTCTCACGTTTTGTTAAAATACACCAGATCCATGTGAGTCTTATGCTCCCTTTGTTCATATGTACATGTGAACTCAGCTGTTACTTTCAGTACTTCCTAACGTCCAGCAGAGGGAGCCAGACTTCACATCAAACTTTTAAAGTTGTTCCTGCTTTGACCACCAGAGGGAGCCACATGTCCACCGGTGGGAAGTTATAAATTGAGCTGTTGAATGAGTCTTCACTAACAGAGTGTGTCTGCCTCAGCCTCATTTTAATAAAACAATGTTCATCCTGTCAACAATAACAGTGTCAGTTATAAACCTGGAACAGATGCAACGTTCAGGAGATTCACTGCATCTTAGTTAGAAAGTCAAGATTCAAATATGAGACTGTAGTTTGATAATGAATCATGCACCACAGACTGAGGATGTTACTTTTACTTATAATTATTTTTTAAAGGTGATGTTACAGCACAACAGAATAATCAGTGCTGCTTCTTCTTCTTCTTCTTCTTCTCCTTCCTCTTCTTCTCCTCCTTCTTCTTCTTCTTCTTCTCCTTCTTCCTCTTCTTCTTCTTCTTCTTCTCCTTCTTCCTCTTCTTCTTCTTCTTCTTCTTCTTCTTCTTCTTCTCCTCCTCCTTCTTCTTCTCCTCCTTCTTCTTCTTCTTCTTCTCCTTCTTCTTCTTCTTCTCCTCCTTCTTCTTCTTCTCCTTCTTCTTCTTCTTCTCCTTCTTCTTCTTCTTCATCTTCTTCTTCTCCTCCTCCTTCTTGTTCTTCTCCTTCTTCATCTCCTTCTTCTCCTTCTTCCTCTTCTTCATCTCCTCCTT
>OOFC01042895.1:0-19588 GCA_900323345.1 Pseudochromis fuscus
CAGACATCGGCTTCTTCTCAAGTTTTGTTGACGGAAGTACCCTGCACTAAACACCCGCTTTTCAAATCACTCCGCCAAGAAGCAGCGGGTTTAGAACTACTTCCGGCTTTGCAATATTAGCAAAAACAACTCAATTTCGTAACTTTACATTATTATTTTATAGCGTGGTGAAAGTACGGATTATAACATGTCCACCAGAGTGTTTTGGCATTGTTGGATTGTGTATTTGATGAGTTTGACGAGAGGGGAAAAAAAACCCCGTTAACCTCCATTATGTAGCCACGAAGCCCTGCTCAGACGCTCGTCAGAACAAATAGCGGCTCGCAACCAAAAAAAAAAGTAAGTAATCTTTTCGTAGTGACTAAAGGAATCACGCAAATGGGCCAATTTGCCAAAATGTTGAAGTATCCCTTTAAACTTATGAATGGAATCTACAGAAGACTCACGAGTGAGGAAGTCCCTGATCTGCTTGATGAGGTCTCTCAGATCATTGTTGGAGCGCTCCACCTTGTTCTTGGTGGCAGCAGCTTTATCCAGAGCTGCTTGAGCTTTACCCTTGGCCTCTTCTGCCTTGGTCTTAGCCTCTGCCACCTGAATGAAAGGCAGAAATGTTTACAGAAGAGAAAACAGACAGCCAGACACAGCTCCAAGCTTCTGTCTTTGTTTGAAGGTTGAAATTCCTCCCAAAAGGCAGTAGTTTTAGTGTTCCCACTGCTGGTGGCACCTCAAATCTGTTTTGTCCATGTGCAAATTTGCTTAAAAATCCAGCTGCAACTTATTCAAAACTCAGAGTTACTCCATTCTGAAGCTAAGGTCTATAACATAGTCTGTTCTTCAGATGGAGGGACACTGGTACCAAATTCTTTATCATTTTGACTGAATTATTAGAGTTATTTAATTACCACAAATACTGTATTTCCTCAAAGAACAAGCACAACCTTTTGTTTACTTATTTCAAGGGTTTTACTAACCCTGTCTGTTCTCTCTTTCTGCCAATATCCATAACTGACTCAGCTCAACTGAAGTAAATGCTGATCATAATGCTGTCCCTTATTGTGTAATGTGTGTAATGTGTGACAGTGAGGGCACATGGATTATGATTTATTAGAGTGCTGTATTACTTTTGATTCCTTTCAAATTAAAAGCCCTTAATTGTTCCTGTGGGCCGAAACACCTCATTTCTAGTTAGGGCTCTTATTATGAAACATCTGTAGACTTATTTCTGTGTATTGACCACGGTCCCAGGTGGGACCAGGAGGAATTCTCCTTTGACCTTGTATGACGTTATACAGATGCTCATTTCATCCTTATAGGTCTCATTTTTTGGAAAAGCTGTTACAGTTTGCAGTACCCATGTAAGAACCTATAGATGGAGAAGACTCCATACCTTGGTAAAGAGTTCCTCCACCTCCCCCATAGCTTTGTTCAGCTCCTTCTCTGCATGTTTGGCTTTCTCCAGAGCGTTGTCAGCCACTGCCACAGCACCGTTACAGTTCAGGCCTCCACAGTGATGGTTTCCCTCATCGTCACGGCAACCTGCACCCCCACAAGGGCTTTCTCCGCAGGGAGCATCACCCGGGGCACCACAGACCTGTTGGTACAAACGTACATGAGTTTATATCTGTACAGATATTGTCAGTATTATTGGTTATATGAATGGAACTGAGCTACTCCTCTAGTGTATGCAAAGCTAAAACACTGTAAATGAATATTGATTTGAGCCAAGAATGTTAATTTACATCATGTTTCCCCATACACATAAACATTATCCAATAAAAACAGAAAACTGTCACAGAAACAGGCACAAATTAAAAGTAACAAAACATTATCAAGTAGCTAAACAAATTTTACTGACTGATTTTGCTTTGGCTTATCTGCAGCTAAAAAGTACAAATCATGATGTACAAAACCTTAACAATGAACAAAACCACCAGATCACTTCTTCTCAGTGATCTGGTGGTACATATGAATACCTATAGGTATTAGGCTTTAAAAAGAGTCAAATTTAGGGGTGGGTTAACTTGATTGACAGCTCTGGTCTCCAAGGAGACAAGATCTGAACTTGAGTCTCATATCCATTGGACAGTGCCCTCAGGTTCATGGGTCAAACCTGCCTCCTCACTCCTTTCTTCATGTCCAAATGTATGGTCACATAAGGATGTTCAAATACCCAACTCCTGGCTTCAGAATGTGAGTCCACAAACCAACGGGTGACACCACATTAGCGTCACCTTTTTTTTAAAGTTATTTGGCAATTACTTCTCTCTGTTATTCACTGTATAGTTCAATGAACTCTGTCAAACTTTGTGAGGCTAACAGCAGCCGCAAAGTTCAAACCTTCTCATTGATCTTCTTCATGTCTAGGCCCTGCGCTCTGGTGTTGAGTTCACCCAGGGCTCGCTTGTTCGCTGCGTTTTTACGATTGAAGTCATCCTTCTTTGCGGCGATGAGGCGCTCGGTGCGGCGGCGGGTGTCTGCAGACTGGCTGACTGTGCTGGGCCTGGTGGTTGTTGATTCATTAGCGCGTCGCTCAGCATCACGAGACTTGTTGTAGGAGCTGCGGATGCTGTCATACGCCCCTGCAGGAAACGGGAAGAAGAAAAAAAACATTTTCAGGGCAAATCAAAGTGCTGCTGGAGGAAGTTGGGAGATTGTTCTCAACAATGAAACTTGACTGTGGTGTAAGAGGGAAAGACGATTATTAATGATAATGTTAATTATATAAATAAGAAACTTGAGTGAGAATATTTTAATGGTCAAGCTACAATGAGTATAGATAATGGAAACTATGTTCTTTCATTTCTCACCGAGGAAGTTAGAGTTTTTGAGGATATCCAGTTGTCGGTGGAGCTGCTCTGAAGTGAGGTTCAGTTCTTTGGCCTCTCTCTCCAGCGCACTCAGCTCCTTGCTCGCCTCAGAGTTGCTGTCCTGGACGATTGTTAAGTCCCCCTCCAGGCGGTTGAGGGTGTCAGTGGTCTCACCAATCTGTGCTCTGTGGGACAAGACAGTTGTTGCTGGTGATATACACTGAAGAACATAATGAGTCAAGATCCATCATCTTGATACTGTCACCTAAAGTTAGAGAAAAAACTAATGTATATATAAAAAGAATAATAATTCACATCAAAATGCAGGAGAATCCAAAAGCTATACCTTAGATCTTCAATGAGCTCCATTAGTGTGGCGACGGCTGCAGCAGTGGCGTTACGTGCATTGACAATACCCTGAGCTTGTGCCAGTTTCTCCTCCAGGTCTTTGAAGGCCTTCTCATAGGCCCCAGTAAGCCCAGTGGTCTGAATCTCATGGGCACGCTCTGCCAGAGCCTTGGTTCGCACAGCCAAGTCCTGTAATGAGAAAGATTTTGTGGGCTCCTGATCAATCACTCATTCAATATGTTTGACATTTGGCTTCTCCTGATGGAGGATTCAACGCCCCCCAACCCCCTCTTCTCAATGAAAGCTGCACCTGCACAATGCGATCCCAGTCCCCGAAGCACTGGTGACAGGGTTGGCAGTTGGGGAACTGGCCAGAAAAGCCTCGAGCACACTGGTCACAGCGGACACCTGACACCCCCTGCTGGCAAACACAGTGGCCGGTCACCCGGTTGCACTGAGAGGTCTCGATCCCACGCCAGTCGCAGTCACAAGCTGGAGGGTGAGAAAAGGGGAGACCAGCCTTTTTAAAATGTGATATCCACGTGATCCTAGCTTAGCAAGAATCTGAGAAGCTCTACATCACGTGCACTAGGTTATAATGTTAGTCGAAATTAACACCTGATGAGCTCCAACTATCTCACACTGTCAGGGCAGTGGGCATGGCATGATACAGAAATGGATGAATTAACCAGGTCACAACCATGAAGCCAAGTCAGAGGTGTGGGAAAAGTGCAATAAGACTGATGACCATTAGATGCTGGCTCCAAAAAACTCTGGCTCCAACTGACTTCAGCTCAAAAATCATCATTTTCAATCATCAAATATTCAGTCATTACATTTTTTTCCCACACATCATTCTGATGTCATTGGCTAAAGTCAGCTCTTCTTCTCAGTGATCTGGTCCATCTGAAAATCATTTCATCATTAAGTAGAGATTAGACTTCAAAAAGAGGAAGATTTAGAGGCATGGTTAGTTTGATTGACAGGTCTGGTCTCCAATGATTTACAGGTGGTTTCGAGGCTCATTTACTGGGGAACTCCATTCTCATACACACAGCTAGTTATTCCAAAAAAGAGTTTCTAACTTGATAAAGTGCATGTATGTTGTGTACAATCTGTGCACAGTTGCATCTTCTGTGTGTAGCATCAGTAAATCAATCAAGAGGTCTGTGTGGCAGATTATCTGACCTGAAAACACTGGTAGCTGAACAACTTCATCAGCTGGTTTGTAATGTTTTTTACACCAGCTGGTAGACATAATGTCCATTTTCAAAATTTACATCACTCCAGTTTAAGTTAGGCTAATGCTAGGAAAGTCTAACTGTAGTTGAGCTTAGACATTAAAACACACATATCTACAAGAGTCGTGGAGCTGTCCAGTGCTGATTCTTTCGAGATGCCTGGGCCGCTGAATCACACATTTTTGCTGTCTTTGGAGCCTTGACACTTCGTCAATAACCATGTACTGACACACACCTCAGAGTTTGATGGTGAGGGCTGTCTGTGTTCGTTGTGTATGATCACCTCACCTTTTGTTTCTTTTCTCCCCTAAGCAGGTTTTGCATTGTCCCTGACATGTCTAGATTGTCAGGGATTTTGATATTTTAGCTGTTTTTTTGTTTAAGTTTGGCCTGGACATATCCGGTAGTCATGTTTTCCACTCTTTTATTTTCTTTGTTTGGAGTTATAGGTTTAGGTCAGGTGGGGAGATCATGGGGGCGATGGCCCATTGAATGGCTGGCCTGGCATCTTCTCCATTTTGCTTGGCCAGGGTTTCCAGCCCCTTCGTTTTCCCTTTGTTTGCCTCACTGGTTTGAATATGCCAGTGAGTTTGATTCTCAATAAAGTTTGGGGGTTTGAAACATCAATATCTTGTTTGGCGTTCTTATGTTTCGATCTCTAAAAGAAAACAATGAGCTGAGGGCAAAGTCCCTTCGGAGGATTCAAACACTGGGTTATGAGATTTCTCAAATGCTGTTCAGGTGGAGTAGCTGCAGAACATATTTTGCTCATTTTAATTCTTGTCCAGTGATCTGCTTTCTTGTGTGCATCCCTTCCTGCTGCCTGAGCAGCAAAACCTCTTCCCTTTTGTATTGAATCATTTTATCAACATCCTTTCCTAAAAGCATGCATTATGTCTTTATGTTTCAGACCTCTGCATTGAGTTCTGGGGTCTCCCCAGTAGTTCTCCTGACAGTCTGTGCAGGTCTTCCCTCCAAAGCCATCACGACATTGACACTGCCCAGAGAACTGTACGTCACAGAGCAGAGAATTAGTTTTAAGTTAGCCATGCCAGGGTAAATGCATAGTGAAAATATTTACACTTTCAATACAACATATAAACATGTTTTTTCTTACCTCGTTACATGAGGAGGTGACAGAGTTGTTGGGGTCACAGCCGCATGGTTCACAGCCCCTCCCACTGGCCAGGTTCCAGTGGTTGGGGGCGCAGTGGTCACATGCCAGACCTATGACGTTCAGCAGACACTGGCACTGGCCTGTGGCACGCTGGCACACACAGTCCTCACGCTCCATACACTGGCTGCGTTCAGTACCCAGGAAGTTACATGTGCACTCTGAAAGGCAAACAGGAAAAAAAAATCATGCCGTCACTATGATATTTTATTTTATTTTTATTTTTTTTCAACAACATGCAGGGTAGTCAGTAAACAAAGCACTCACTCCTACAGTTGCGTCGGGAAGCATCCCCGAAATAGCCGCTCTTGCAGATGCCACAGTTTGGGCCCTCTGTGTTGTAAAGGCATTTCCGGCACTGTCCGGTCTGCCTGTCGCAGGCGTCCACGTCTGACATGTCTATGTTGTTGTTGCACTGGCAGGGTTGGCAGCGCCCACCCGGCTGAGAGGGGTTGCCGTAATAACCCGGGGCACATTCCTCACATCGGGCACCTAAGTTCGGGGAGGACAGGACAAAAGAAAGTAAGACTTAAATCCAGAGCTGAGTGGAAAGAGGAGATTTTAATTGGACTATTTTTGCCATAAGCTTCTGTGAGGTGCTCTAAGGGATTTCCACACTGTGTATGAAACAGCAGGAAGCAGTGAACTCACACCACTACAACCAATAATCTTGGTTTAACAAGGTAATTAGGACCTGAACAACTGGATTTTGCCAAGTTCTAGACTGACACTAAAACATTTTTCTATCCATTGAAAGAAACATGCCAGTCTAACACTTGGCTTCACACAGATCTGCAAAACAAGGACATTATTCTATTAATAGGTTTGTTACTGGTATCGGTTTTGTTACTGTTATCACTCAAAGGGGTTTAGTTAACCAGTTCTCATTAGTTCTTCTTGGTAAATGACATTATGATATTATGTTACTTACTGATTGCATACATAATTCCTCTTCTAACATAACTTAGCACTCATTGATACACTGTGATTTCAGCATGACTTCTCAATCAGCTTCATAAAACTACACAGTGACTCATGTGGCCACCTCCTGGTTTCAACCCCAACAGTGTCCCAAACTGTGCTTTGTACTCTGTTCAGCTGCATTTGTGCCACACCAGTCATCCAATACTGCTGTTTTTGCCAGTGAACCATTAGTGTTTCCCTCCCTGAGTCAGGTGGTATCCCTTCAAGTCAGGCTCAAAAGAAGAAATACCTGGCATATCTGAGCTGAACGAAAACTGGAGCGCAGCAGGAAATTAGAGAAAGAAGGAATGAGAAGGTGGAGAGAGGTAAAGAGTGAGGCTGTGCTGCAGCACACTGAGGATTATATGAGAGAAAAGTTGGATGGAAGACAGGAATGAAGGAGAGAGGGGACAAAGGGCAGTAGGAGCAGTAGGGAGTAGATGCTGGGATATCTGGGTTGAAAGTAAATGTAATCTGCTACAGTGTCTTTGAGGTTTTCAGGCCAGCTACTACTTTTTTGTACCACTACTACAACAACTCTCAACATCCTTCACTCACAGCTGAAGCTAAACAGTTACTCCAAAGACAAAAGCAGAACCTGACCCAGACTCATTCAACATCACTGTAATCACCTGCACCCACCACTTCCTTTGTGCTTTGAAAGACAGATTTTTCAGTCAGTATGGAAAAGTGTTCAATAGTGAATCTGGGTCAGGACCTTGTTGTAGAAACATTTACAAACGACCTGGTTCAAATTGTGATTTTGCCCTTTAGTGCAATGCAAAACACAGGCAGTCAGAGGAATAAGGAGTCGACATTCTTTAGCCAGGTCTCACGCAGGAGTGCACTGTGGCACAGCACCGCTGATGGGAGGGGTGCTGAAGCCATGCATAGGGGAAGGTTCGGTATAGTGGAGGGTAAGGGTATGGAGAGGGGGATGGGGGGAAGGGGGTCAACCATCATTACTCACGCTTAAAAATGGTCGCCCCGGAGCGTTTAACAATCCCTGTGCCAATAATACAGGGGAGGGAGGAAATGACACAGGTTACCATTCACCTGGAGCAACTGAGACCCTGTTCACACTTGGTTTTAAAATACGCCAGTCAGATCACAAGTAGACAGCTGAGACACATCTTTGTTTATACTTGTGTTTAACATGCATCTCCAAACCTTCCTGCTGATCACTTGTATTCAGATGTCACTATGTCAAAGTCATAACCACTAGAAGGGCCCGCACAGTTATTACATCACTCGACTGTGATGAAGACTGTGTATGAATGTGGCATGCTCTCTCCAAACAATCAACTTATCCTGCACGGTCCTGCATTGATGACATATTTCCTGTTACTTCCTTGTGGAGAATGCATCAGGGCACATTAGTGTTTACGCTACAAAAGATATGTGGTCACCTCTACAAGCAGATCTCAATGCGTCTTGGTGGTTGTTTACACTTGAATTTAGTGTTGTCCACTTGTGATCCAATCCCCCAAGACGCATCTTAAAACCAAGTGTGAACAGGGTCTGAGGAACATCATTCTTACCTCATTTGAGTTACATTCTTTGCCGTTTAGTGGTTCAGATCTTTCTTTTACCAGTATATAACCTGATATTAGCATTTAGCCCTTAGCTTGAAGACTGTAAGTCAAATTAATGACAGTATTTTTTTTCCTAGTAAAAAAGTGTATTTTCAGTCTTGAGTGATCAGCAGAGATGCTCTTTGTCTATATAAAACTAACACAAATTTATACTCGTATATATTTGACTCAGATGAGGTTTTGCGGTAAAGTTTAAAAACAAAGTGCATCTGCATCATGTCAATGATGCAGTGCTATCATTTCAATGCAAATTTCATCTGGACACACCAATGAGTTTATCAGCATCACTTGCTGAGGATGACAAGGACAAACGGACACACTACAAAGGTTTACCTGTGTAACCCTGGTTACAGTTGCAGATAATCTGTCTGTTACGGTTGTCCTGGTAACAGGATGCAGCAAAATGGCGTCCACTGTTGGGTCCATCAGGGCAGGGGCAGGGACGACACTGACCGCTGGATGATATGCCCAAAATTGGGTTGCCATAGTAACCATTGGCACACCTACAGATGTGACAAAGGAGGTGGCTTAGATAAATAACACAGAGATGGACTGCTGTTAGTTTTTTCACCCACACAATAAGAACTATGGATCTTTAAACTCATGTCTTCATCTTTGTATCCACATAATATTATGACCCCAGGTAACCCTCAGGTAATATACACAGGAGATGAAATTTTTACATCTAACTCTACAATATAGGTGTTTACAATTTGTACAAATAATAATAAATATTTATAAATGATGAAAAACAGCAATTCAAACTGATATGTTATGTTGAACCTGAACCTGTCAGGACATCACCTGTCACACTTGTCTCCTCCAGTGTTGTCCCTGCAGTTGATGCAGGCTCCTGTCCTCTGGTCGCACTGATCTGCATGCCCGTTACACTGGCAGGGTCTACAGCTCGGGAAGCCCCAGTGACCCGCCTGGCACCCGTCACAGCGCTGACCGTACGCTCCTGGGCGGCACTGGCACAGACCCGTGAATTTGTCACACAGTCGGGTCACAGAGCCCTCCAAGCTGCAACCGCAGGCTGGACGGAGGAAGAGGATTATGAAGAGGAGAAGGAATAGACGGTAGAGAAAAAAGGCACATAATTTGATTCTGATTTTCAAATGTACCCTGAGAGACAGTAGAGGGCGCCAGAGGCTTAGCATATAACCTATTAAAAGGAATGCAGGTGCAGAATAATATTCACAGTTGTGTGTCAGCACCAAGAGATTTAATTTCCACTGAAAACTGCTTTGTTAGCTCTTGAACTGAATAATACTTGACAAACCTCCATGGAAATCCCCAGCCAAGTTTGGGTTAAAAAATATGGAATGGATCTGAAGGGAAATGAGAAAGTCTCGAGTTTCCCACCTATGCAGCCTGAGGGTCCGAAGCCGTAAGTTCCTGGAGCGCACTGGTCACAGCGTCGACCAATCACATTGGGCCTGCAGCGACACTGACCCCCGCGGACATCGCACATGGAGCTGACGGACCCCTGAGGGTCGCAATGACAAGCTGGAGGAGGACAGAGAAGTGCAGGCATCAAGTCACTGAATCCTGACATGTGGACACCACCTGCACATTCGTACTAATCTAATGAGAGCTTTTACAACATATGGATGCAAACGATTACCAGTAAAACATTTCTCTAAACCAGACTGTGCATCCGTGAAAATCTAATTTCATTGTAAAATTTTATCGTACAGTTAAGGGTTAAATTCCCTCCAAACACTCCAACCATTAACACTCAACTCTTATTACTTTTACTGTCTTGTTTTTGTCTTCCTGTTAAGCATCATACAAGCAGGTAAAAATGGTTTAATGATCCTTGTTCACTCACGCAGAGCCCCGTCATTTATAATGGCCGACATGCTGGTGATCAGCTTGGCACAGGTGTCACTCATCAGTGGGCGGGTCACGCTCTTCGCCCCTTCGTGGCAGCGGTAGCGCTCATAGGTCTGCTTCCTGATGTTTGAGGCAGGATCCCCTGCGTTGAACATCTCCATGGAGGAGTGGCGCGGCATCAGTGCAATCTGGAGAAGAAGAGGAAGGATTTACTCAGATTTAGACATTATGACATAAATAATTTTAAGATTTAGAAATTAAAAGGAAATTTATCTCACAGAGTCCACGAGAATGATGGCGTTGGCTGCTCCGTTCAGGATACTGTTGGCGTCCTGATAACGTCTGAACTCAAAGCGGATGGTGTAGGTCACGCCTCTCTCCAGACATACGGGCTGAGGAGGGACCACAAACCTGGACCAAACACAGTCACACACACTTCACATCAGCACTGGCACATAAACACGTAAATTGGCGTGTGTGTGTGTGTGTGTAAGTGTGTGTATGTGTGTGTGTGTGTGTATGTGTGTGTGTGTGTGTGTGTGTGTGTAAGTGTGTGTGTGTGTGTGTGTAAGTGTGTGTGTGAGACAGACCTGGCTGCAGCCGGCAGAGAGACTGTGAGCCTGTCATCATCAGGGATGGTGTTTCCACAGGGACTGCTGGTCGGGATTGGCCCCGGACGGATCACTGTTATTCGCACCTCCTCCCAGTCTCGGGGCATCTGAGTACGATCAGTGTGTGGTCAGTCTGCTGTGTAATGACTTCTTGAAGAGCTACCACACACACATCCACCAACCTGTGACTCGTAGCGGATCAGCAAATCATATTCCATGGAGTAGGGGATGTTACTGATAAGGAACTCTAAGGTGCCACCTTCAGGGACCCGGGAGAACCCAAGACCGGTCCATGTGGCAGTCCGACCGGCCTGATGCTCCCTGATCTCCATCGTGGAGCCCTGAGCATGTACAAATGTATCTTTAGAAAATGTTTCCATTACAAAAACCCACAATAGAAATGTATACTGAGAACAGAGGTGGCCTCACCTGCCCCATTTTGGCCAACTCAGCCTCATAAAGGAAGTGATCCAGAGCCATGAAGAAATATCCAGACTCCACCTGTGTACACTGACGTCCTGTCATGTGACTACGGCAGCGACACTGACCACTCTCCATGGAGCAGCTGAGAATTACACATACATTTTGTTATTTCACTGCCACTGTGTACTTTCTTTCAACAACATGGCAAGTGCCAGCAGCTCTCTGATGCTAACACGCTGATGTTAAGTATGTTTAATGTTGATCACACCGCTCGTCTCAGTTTAGCTTTTAGCATTTGTTCAGATAAAACATTAAGATATAAAAAGGCTGTCATGGAAATCTGTTTAATGGGAGGAGGTGATGGTTGTTCTAAAAGTAAAAGTCCTGTTTTCCCATTTTTCTTATAATTGATGCTGACTCACAGGTGGAGTGCTTAGATTGTCTCACTTGGTTAAATCATGTTGACTCCAGCTGAACTCACCACCAACATGACAGCTAGAAGCTAAAGAAGATTTTGCTGATGGACCTGCTGCTAGCATCAACTCACTTTTAAATCAGATTCTGTTGTTGGTGAATTTAGCAACTATGGCAGCATGTTTTGTTTTTAACTATCAACAGCCGACAGTCATGGGTGTTGTATAGAAGAATAGAATAGAATAGAATAGAATAGACTTTATTGTCATTTGAATATTCCGCAGAACAACAAACGAGATTACATTCCCCTGTTTACAGTGGGTGGGCCGCTGCAACACTCGTCGCGCCGCCATCTTACCGACCTATTACCTACACCTGGCTGCCAGGCCGAATCATGAGTTTCCAGACACAAACTGGGGCAACCCCTCAGGGTTGTGACATCATTATGTGGGAGAGTCCCATGGTTCTATGTTCAACAACAGTGAGGATACTGTTTAAGGAAAAAAATTAAATGTGAATACAGAATGTGGAAAAATACTTCCAGAAAAAAACTGTCTCTCCCACTTGCACTACACTAAATTACTTCAGCTCATCATCCACCATCTTTTAATGCTTTTTTTTCTTAAATATTCTGTGCTGCACTTTCAGTTAAACGTATGTGTGATACAGTTTTTTAATTAGAATTTTTTGGATTGCACTTTACTGATAGACACTAACATCAAAGCTCACGGTGGTACTGTAAAAAAGCCACAGAATTAAATTCAGTAGGATTATCCTCAGCCAAAAGTGACCATACCTGGATATGAGGGGAGGAGTGAGGAAGGTGGTCTGACCCTTGAACCTGAGGTCACTGAGACCTGACTTCAGCACTGCTATGATTGGAGACCAGACCTGTCAATCAAACTAACCACACCGATAATCTTCCTGTTTTGAAGTCTAATATCTGCTTAATGATGAAATGATTTTCAGATGGACGACCAGATCACTAAGGAGAAGAGTCGACTTCAGCTAATGACATCAGAATGACTTGTGGAAAAAATTTATTGACTGAAAATTTCATGATCATTTCATTTTTGAATTACAGTCAGTTGGAGTTTTTTGGGGGGGCAGTATCTAGTGACTGTCGGGAGTACTGCACTTTTTTCCACTTCTGCATTGGCTTCAGTTTTGAGCCCCATGAGCTAAGTCTAATTCTATATACAGCATACGGTACAAACTCATCTGAAACCACCTCAGACCTTAAGTATGACTCAAGGTTAAAGCACCACTCACTGGTTATCCAACGCTCCTCCGATGTCGCACTCGCAGCCTCTGCAGCCGTTCAGGTCATGGCTCAGCGCCCAGTGCTCTGGCTGGAAGAACAGACAGAGGGCGGGATGATTGACAGACGTACACAGACAACGACAGACAGTCGACAGCTCCGCCGCTCTCCTGTCTCTGTTACAGACCGAGGGGAACTTCCACCGCAGTTTGACTGTAATGACAGTACATGAGTCATTCATACTGCATCCCGCTCTCTAATCCAGTAACACAACATTCATAGCTTTGGGGCATCATTACTGCCCCATTCCTTTCACTTGTGAGATCGTCTTTGCTTTTAAAAAGAGCTGACTCCACAATGTGGATTTTTTGCAGTCAGCAATTTCACGCTTTATCTTCATGTTTTGGCTGATGTTTTTGTTCTTTGCTAAATGTTATGGTTTCTGCATTAGTGTTACATAAGCTTGTGGTCACATTTTCTGAATCCAGTTCAAGTTTGTGGACACAGCCTATTAACTTTTCATGTGTCACTGTGCATTTAAACAAGTACTATTACTTGTGTTTAAACATCACAGTGACTCTAAGGTACCTTCTCTATTCAGTATCGAATACTTACAGATTATATTTTCACTGTTAACATTATTGTTTCTAAAATCAGCCTTTGTCAAACAGCGGGTTCTACATTCGGACCAGATCCAGGGTTGACCATTTTAGGCCTGCTGTAACCCGCACCGACCGGACGAGCCTCAAATCCCTGGACTAAATTTAGATGCACGACCCAGTCAGGAGCTCACATTCCTGCCCATACTATTCCTGGCTGAGTGGGTTTGTGGACAAGAGGTTGAATTATAACAGGAAGCTGATCACCACCTAATAACCTGAGCTGCTGAGCAGAAGAAAACAGGAGAAAGAATCAAGAGAGTTAAGTAGACGGGCAGCACTAACCCAGTGCCTCCACTGTAATTACATTCATGTGTCATGTTTAATGTCTTATGCAGGATGATAACGTGGGAGACCGTATTAAAAAAAAGGGTCGGAGTAACTGGGTTGACCCAATGACCCGGTGGTTGAGAATTCCTCTAGCAACCACATCTCACAGTTCAATTTTCTGTCTAACTTATGGAAACAGTGTCACACACAGGGCAGGAAAGGTCGGCAATTTGAACAGAAAATATATGTGAAGATATTTTATTCATGGTCACATTGTCGCCAACAGGGTTTAGTGACAGGTGCAGAGAGCATGGGAGAACCAGAGAGAGAAGAGCAGAGGCAGGGAAAGTAACAGATTATCATATCTGACATTTTCCATTTAACCAGGACCAAAAAAAGACTCGCGTGACGTCTTACCAGACACTGGTCACAGCTGCGTCCAGTGACAAGACGTTTACAGAAGCAATCTCCACTGACTGGATCACACTGAGAGCTGCCTGACACTGTTCCTCTGTGGTCACACCGGCAAGCTGCAAGGTGGAGGATAAAAACCAGAGATAAATGATAACTTACTGCAGCACATACAGCAAGTGTGTCTTCACAGGATTCAGAGGAGCTGAGGTCCTCTTTATAAGACATGAGCTGACCTGAAAACACAATGTGTGAAATTCTGGGAGGTCTCTAAAATAATGAGTGTATCTTATTTTAACCATGCATTACTATATATATATATTTTTTAATATTCATAATTACACGGACCATATGTACAACTAGACTATTACTGATGATGAGTATGATTTATGCTTGTGGGTAAAACCTCCTGCCATCAGCAGTAGGGAGTAGGGAGTAAACTGATATACAAACAATAATTGATTATTAGTTCTTATTATTTTCTGTGTTTTAACGTAAGGCTGCTCCCAACGAACTGTAATAAATCTCAGTGATGCTCAAAGAGTCACAGCAGCAACTTCATCTGTTTCTTTTTGTTATGATTAAAAAAATGCTGGATCAATTGCTTTATGTTTGTTGTTTCTGTTGTTTCTGACACAAAAAAGTGAAAAAAGGGAACTGCACTGAAAGTGATGGTACAGACATACAGACTGTTTATAGAAATGGACAAAGCAAGTGGGGCTAAAAAATGAGGCCAACGCTTAAGTGCAATAAAAGTGCAATACACCCAAAGGCCACTAGATACTGGCTCTAAAAAACTCTGACTCCAGTAGATTTTAATGCAAAAATGGTAATTTTCAGTCATGAAATATTCAGTCAATACATTTTTTCGCACTTGATTCTGATGTAGCTAAAGTTAGTTCTTCTTATCAGTGATCTGGTGGTCCATTTGAAAAAAAAAAAAAAAAATCATGAGGTAGATATTAAGCTTTAACAACAGGAATGCCTAGAGGAGTGAGATCATAACAAATCTTCTCTTTATAGTTTTGAAAAATCTACAAAAAGTTCTCCTAAGAGTTTCTTCTTTTGTTTTAGTCACCAAAATACCCCACATGGAGGGCACAGCACAACAACAAACAGTGGATCTGATTGTTCTTTCACAGCCTAAAGGGAAACCACTGAGGTTTGAGTTCGTACTTACGTTGGCAGCCCTGAGGGTTGTCAGCGCTCAGGCCGAAGAAGCCGGTCTTACACTTGTCGCAGCGCGGTCCCTCCACATTAGCCTTGCAACGGCACTGACCTCCCACCATGCCGAGAGAAGGATCGGTGTGGCTGTCGCACATCCCTCCATTTTGCGAACCATCCGGGTCACAGTCACAAGCTGAGGAGAAAGAGACATCACAGACAGTTGACTAGACAGGAGTCTGGACACAGCTGTTATTTTACAGGAGCCAGACTACAATCAGCCATAACATTACGACCATCTGACTGATGTTGGGGAGGTCCAACTTTTGCTGTCATAGTAGTGCTGACCAGTCGAGGCATAAACTCCACAGAACTCTGAAGATGTCCTGTGGTATCAGACACCAAGCAGTGAGCAGCACATGCTTTAAGTCCTGGAAGTTGTGAAGTGGGATCTCCATTGATCAGAACTGTTTGTCAAGCACATTCGACAGATGCTTGACTGGATTGAGATGTGGGGAATTTGGAGGTTTAATCAACACCTCTCCTCACCCTTCCCTCCTCATCCCCACTGAAGACTACAGACCCGACAATGGCAGCAGTTTTGGAGATGCTCTGACACAGTCGTCTAGACGTCACAATTTGGCCCTTGTCAAAGATGCTCACATCCTCCCACTGCCCATTTTTCCTGCTTTCAACACATCAAGTTTGAGGACAAAACAATTACTCGCTGCCTGATACATGCCATCTACTGACAGGAGATGTTACTGGGTGGTCAAAGCTATTAATCTCACCTATCAATGGTCATAATGTTATGGTTAATTCTTGTGTCTCTCGCCCCAATCCAGCAACAACCAAGAGTTTCAGCTAGTAGCTAGCTTGGGACTACATTTGGGTGTCTGCATAGATAAGTAGCTAGCTAGCAAAACTAACATTGTATAGTGTGTTAATTAGATCTTAATCTTAAAAGTAGGACATTAAATCTGCACCGTTAAGCATTTTTTTGCAGTAGCGGAATGACCAACACACACACACACACACACACACACTCACCTATACAAACTCGTGGGTCCCTGATATCCTTGATGGGGTCTTTGTAGTAGAAAGGTTTACACATCTCACAGTTTCGTCCCATGGTGTTGTGCTGACAGTCATCACACACTCCTCCGCTAAAGTTGCCCGTGGCCAAATACACGGCCATGTCAAAGTGGCACTGGCTTGAGTGGCTGTTACAGTTACACTCTGGAAATCAAACACATTAAGTTAATTAGTGAATGGTTCTGCATAGTTATTTGACAAATTAAAAAGTGTAGGTAACTTATTTGTCCTCTTTTCAATTACGGCGTCTTTAGAAGTGAAGTTTAAAGCTCTTTGCGCTGCACTTTGCTTTTCCTCTGTACTCACTCTTGCAGGCGTTGGTGTTGCGTCCTTCAGCCGGCCTCCAGGGGAGGTCATTGTAAAAGTCATCACACTGCTCACAGTTCAAACCTTTGGTGTTATGGTTACACACACACCTGCCATGAACCTTGAAAACAGAGGAGAGGGCGTTAAAGCAATCTGTATAAATTGTGACAGGAAGATAGAGGAGAGAAATGAATGGGAAGGCTCCTAACTCACTCACCATTCCTTCTATATCATCCCTGATGCCAGCAATGGGGGCACACTCGGAGGCGTGGCCATAGCAGAAGCAGTTTCCACGTACTACCAGCTCATATATGGCGTAGTAATACTTCTCTTTGATCTCAGCTCTGGGGTCGAGCAGGTTGTCTCCCAATGTGTGAAGTTTGGTGAAGTTCACTCTCAAGTTGGTGATCTTCAGCTGGTCTGATGGAAAAAAAAAGTCATGAAGAGAATTAGTAACAGAACAAGTTTTCCCTTACACAGACCCTTGAACCCTTCTGCTGGATAGAGGCTGATGGGTGCATGCCATGGACTGGGGAGCTAAAGACAGTTGATAAAAATAAAAAGCAATGGCTGTCAACAACCCTCACACCCCACTGTGCATAGCACCCTTGCCCCAGTAAGAGGAAGTGAGGAAGTGGAGCGTGATAAAGCTGAATGTGTGGCAAAGCATTATGGGTGAACAGTTAATGATCTGGGATGGTGTGAGGATTAGTCCACCGAGTTCTGAGGCACCTTGAGGTTACACTGAGCTTTTGTTGGACAAACAGAAGAAGAATGTTTAAAATCCTTCTGACATGTTACAATATGTAGAATTAGCCACATGATACCAGGCTGTAAATATGTTTATTTTTAAAGCAGGATGTTTTAACATGGAGGTCTTTGGAGATTGACTCACTGTTGGGAGCAAGCTTCAAGTGGCCATTTGAGGAACTGCATTTGTTGGGACTTGCGCCTTAGTTTTTAGCAGTGGAGGATGCCCTTCATTTGTTCTCTTTAAGGATTCCTCACATTCAACAGAGCTTTATCCACCAAATCTACCATCTGTCTCACCATTCACTACAGACAGTCACCTCTATTACTTATGGAGGTGCCTCTGACTGTACAAGGGACATTTAGGGAATTTGACAGCAAGACACCATGTAATGTCTTTTGTGACTTGAGTACAATGGCGTAGAATTGTGTATGGACCGTATGAACATGTCCACATCAATCTGAAAGGATGGCTGAAATGTCCATACCAATGTTAACCCTTTCACCGGTTTAGACCACTATGGGGTCCATGTAATCCATACACCCAGAGGGAACAGACTGCTACAGAGGTCAACGTGCTTGTGTTTATTTATTTATGCAAATTTACCCGAATGAAAGCAGTGTCCACAAGATTTAGCAGCGATGTTCTAACTTGTCACAATTCGTTACTTTCGGCATATAACTTGCCAGCCTGGCTAGCTCAGTTGGTAGAGCATGACTGTCTAAACCATAGGGTTGTGTGTTTGAACCCTGTGTTGGGTATGTTGATTTTAATATCTTCTCCTTAAATTTAAAAACCCCAAGCGTGTTATGAGTAAAGCAATATCTTATTTTTCTTTTTCTTATCGATTTTAGTAAGATGTCCTCACCAATGTCAAAATCAAACCTACGCCCTTGCTTGAGTACATTTCCTGCAGGATGGAAACCAAAATGAACGATGATGAAATGTGGTGTTGAGATGGTTCCTTCCTCATCCTGCCTCTTTATCTTCTCAAAGTATTTTGAGAAGCTGAGGGAGAAAGATGGTTTTCCTCTGTGTTTTTACCCTGATTGAACATTGCATGGAACATTATCTGCTGTTACAATCCAGCTGTTCACAGCTGTAGTTAGCACACACACACACACACACACACAAACAAATGCACACTTTCCACACACCTTTCTCTTGTTGAAAACCTTTATAATTTGGTATCAGAAAAGCTGCAGACTGTATTTAGACCTTAAAAAAAACTCCATCATCAGCAGCATTGAAAAGCTGTGTTGAAAAGTGTTACAATAGGATGGATGAAAAGCTTCATTGCAGAGTATTTTTCCTTTCAAACGCCTACTGACCCTGCCCCGCTGACTTCATCTGCAGTAATCGACTCTCACTCTGACAGACAGGAGCTAATCCCTCCAGCTCCTCCACACTAACACCCTGTTTCTCTTCACACAGACCAGACAACAGTCCAACTCAGCCACAAAGAAATGCAGCAGCGAAACAGCAGCTAACATCAGGCCAAGAGCTGGAACTGAAACTCACTGATAGTAGTAGTAGTAGTAGTAGTAGTAGTAGTAGTAGATAGTATTTTTTCACTGAGACATTTTCCATTAATATTCTGAACACAACAGCACCGTGTGTGTCTGTGTTATAATTGGAGTCTGGTGCACAAGAGGGAACAAGAACCAGAGAAACAGAGAGAAAGAACAGTGTTGAGATTAAAACCGGTTCTGGTGTTGAAGATGTAATGACCAAGTATGAAGGACATTCATCAGTGTTTCACTGGTCATCATGTGACCTTTTGGAATGAAAACTGACTGTGCAAGTGTTTTACAAAAGCTGACAGTTAACTCTGGACAGTATACAATGGTCACATTATTATTGTATGACTGTTGTAGCATCATGTGACTGTTTTTTTGTTGTGTTTTTTTTTTTATTAATCAGTCCCAGTTGCAGCATGAGAGAGGTAGTAGTAGTAGTAGTAGTAAAACAGTTATTTAAAAATTGCCTTGTTAATTCATTGTGTATTCATAAGATTATTGAGATAATATTTGTATTTATCACAATGATTTTACAGAGTCGTACAATACATGTATTTAATCTGTTTCTCTCTTTGTTTAGGAAATCATAGTGATAGGTTATTACTTTTGCAGGCTACGGTTGTTACGGTTTAGTGTGTCAAAGTATAACATTTTGTGTGTGTGTGTGTGTGTGTGTGTGTGTGTGTGTGTAAGTGTGTGTTAGCACATTGTCTGCAACATGTTGAAATAGATTTGT